>OX578134.1:80824774-81057274 GCA_951213105.1 Amaurobius ferox | reverse complement strand
TGAAAAATGGTGCATATGAGCACAAATTATGCCATTTATTACTTTCCTTATATACATATAATGTATAAGGAAAGTATTGTGATGGGGTCAAAAATCCGAATTCGATTTTTCAACGGGAGAGCATGTTTCAAGCATCTCTGAACACGAATCAGGCGTTTTTGATATGATGTCAGTGAGTCTGTGGAGACGATAACTGACGAACGAATGGAACGATTCGAACAAAATTTGGTACAAAAATTACAATTCATGAATACTGGAAGCCTATTGTTTTTATACGCAATCGGATGTTCAACCCCCCCCCCTCCCCTAAATTTCCGAGTGAAATTTTGAAAAAAATCATAAACAAATTAAAACTTTTAATAAAGTTACGTAAATAGCCAGTTCTTATGCAATTTTTCACTAGAAAACGATTGATATAAATTTTAGAATGAACCGTTCCCGAGATATTGCACATTTTTCAGATAAATTTATCAAAAAATCCCATAAATTAAAAAACAATCTGATGTGGGCAACACATGACTTTCCTTATATAATGTAATGAATTTACTACTTTCACAGTAAAAAAATAGGTTTTTCTTATAGTAGATACTAATATTCTTTCCAAGATATTGAATTTTCGACAATTAGTCGTCATTTTCATTGATTTAGCGTCATTTTTATCCATTTGGCGACATTTTAAAAAAAGACGCCAAGTTGGCGACATTCCGCCAAATTCTCGCCAAGCGCTATGCACTAAGAAATAAGTTATTATTACAGCAGATAAATGACTATTGGCGTTCAAATACAAAAGTATTATTCAAAGTATCTTTTTTCATGAATGGAACGAGCTAGATCCATGAGAATGATGTCACTTAATTTATCGCATAGTATTACTTATGAAAAGTAACCATGTTCCTCAATAGGAAATATATATTTTTTATTTTATATGACTTTTTGATAATTTTTTTGAAAAATGTACAATATCTCGAGAACGATTCATGCTAGCGTTCTAAAGTTTATGTCAATCGTTTTCTAATAAAAAATTACATAAGAAATGTCTATTTGCGTAACTTTATTAGTGGTTTTTATTTTTTGACGATTTTTTCAAAATTTCATTCGAAAATTTAGGGGTGTTCTGAACATTCGATTGCGTATAAAAATAATAGGCTTCCAGTGTTTCTGGATTGTGATTTTTGTACCAAATTTCATTGGAATCGGTCCATTCGTTCGTCAGTTATCGTCTCCACAGACTCACTGACACACACACACACATACTTTCACACACACACACTTTCACACACACACACATACTTTCACACACACACACACACACACATCACTTCAAAAATGTTTGATTCGTTATCAGGGATGCTTGAAACGTGCTCTCCCGTCGAAAACTCGAATTCGAATTTTCGACCCCGTCACAATACTTTCCTTATACATTATGTATATAAGGAAAGTAAAAATATTAACTGTTGGAAACATGTTCACTTTTCATATGTAATATCATGCGATAAATTGGGTGACATCATACTCGTGGATCTAGCACGTTCCATTCATGAGAAAAGAAACTAAGTAATACTTTTGTATTTGAACGCCAATAGTCATTTTTCTGCTGTAAGAATAACTTATTTCTCCGTCCATAACGCTTGGCGAGATTTGGGCGACGAATTTGGCGGAATGTCGCCAACGTGGCGACTTTTTTAAATGTTGCCAAATTAACGAAAATCACGCCAAATGGATAAAAATGACGCTAAATCAATGAAAATGACGACTAATTGACGAAAATGCAATGTCTTGGAAAGAATATAAGTATCTACTATAAGAATAACCTATTTTTACTTTCCTTACATACACTTTCCTTACATCACTTACCTTATATACATATAATGTATAAGGAAAGTACTGTGACGGGGTCGAAAATTCGAATTCGAGTTTTCGACGAGAGAGCACGTTTCAAGCATCCCTGATCACGAATCAAACATTTTTGAGGTGATTTCTGTGCGTGTGTGAAAGCATGTGTGTGTGTGGGTGGGTGTGTCAGTGAGTCTGTGTAGACGATATTTCACGAACGACTGGAGCGATTCGAATGAAATTTGGTACAAAAATCACAATCCATGAATACTGGAAGCCTATTGTTTTTAAACGCCATCGAATGTTCAGAACCCCCCTAAATTTCCGTATGAAATTTTGAAAAAATCATCAAAAAATCAAAACCTTTAATAAAGTTACGCAAATAGACATTTCTTATGAAATTTTTCCTTAGAAAACGATCGACATAAAATTTAAAACGCTAGCATGATCCATTCTCGAGATATTGCACATTTTTCAAATAAATTTATCAAAAAATCCCATAAATTAAAAAAATATATTAACTGTTGAGAAACATGTTCACTTCTCATATGTGATATCCTGCAATAAATTTGGTGACATCATTCTTGTGGATCTAGCTCGTTCCATTCATGAGAAAAGATACTTTGAGTAATATTTTTGTATTTGAACGCCAATAGTCATTTATCTGGTATAAGAATATCTTATTTCTCCATCCATAACGCTTGGCGAGATTTTGGCGACAAATTTGGCGGAATGTCGCCAACTTACCGACTTTTTAAATGTTGCCAAATTAACGAAAATCTCGCCAAATCAATAAAAATGACGCTAATTGAAGAAAATTCAATATCTTGGAAAAATATAAGTATCTACTATAAGAATAACATTTTTTTAACTGTAAATGTAGTAAATTCATTGCATTATATAAGGAAAGTCATGTGCTGCTCACATCAGATTTTTTTTATTTTAAAATGTCTATTCATGTAAACTCATGTCAACGTCGTGATTTTTATTTATTTTTGAGAAAAATAAAAATTTTGGGGGACCTTTCTCTGGTTTGATCACAGTGAAAATCAATTGGTGTCATGTTTAGAGATTGTCATAACTATATTTAATTTCATTTGAATCACTCAGTTTGTTCGACAGATACGGTACGTACAGATCCCATTCAAAAAGTGATTTATTCGTGTTTAGACATAAAAAAGATGTGAATTCATCAAATTCATCATTTTGACCTCATCATGATACCTTACCTTTCTGTATGTATACTGTATGGAATATAATAAAAAAAAAATCTGATGTGGGTTGCACATGACTTTCCTTATATAATGCAATGAATTTACTACTTTTACAGTAAAGGAAAATAGGTTATCCTTATAGTGGATACTTATATTCTTTCCAAGATATTGACATTTCGTCAATTAGTCGTCATTTTCATTGATTTAGCGTCATTTTTACCCATTGGGTGAGATTTTCGTCAATTTGGCAACATTTAAAAAATGGCCAAGTTGGCGGCATTCTGCCAAACTCGTGAAGCGTTATAGACGGAGAAATAATTTATTTTTATAGCAGATTACCGTTCAAATACAAAAGTATTACTCAAAGTATCTTTTCTCATGAATGGAACGAGCTAGATCCACGAGAATGATGTTACCAAATTATGATATTACATATGAAAAGTGAACATGTTTCTCAACAGTTATTTTTTTTTTAATTTATGGATATTTTTTATAAATTTATTTTAAAACTGTTAAATATCTCGAGAACGGTTCATACTAGCGTTCTAAAGTTTATGTCAATCGTTTTCTAAGAAAAAATTACATAAGACATGTCTATTTGAGTAACTTTATTAAAGGTTTTGATTTGTTGATAAATTTTTCAAAATTTCACTCGAAAATTTATGGGGGTTCTGAACATTCGATTGTGTTTAAAAACAATAGGCTTCCAGTATTCACGGATTGTAATTTTTGTACCAAATTCCCTTCAAATCACTCCATTTGTTTGTGAGGTATCGTCTCCACAGACTCACTGACACACACACACACACACAGAGACATCACTTCGTCTTTTCGTCTCCACACATACACAAACATCACCTCAAAAATGTTTGATTCGAGTTCAGGGATGCTTAAACGTGCTCTCCCGTCGAAAACTCGAATTCGAATTTTCGACCCCGTCACAATACTTTCCTTGTACATTATATGTATATAAGGTAAGTAAAAATGGATTAAAAAACATTTTTTCTTCTTGAATTTAGGCATGTTGACTGACATTCAAAACAAGCTGGGGGAGAAAACACCAATTAAATACTCCCTTTTCATTGGAGATGAAAAGGACCAAATTCATCCTTTAGTGTTGAGAGTGCCTGAAAATATTACTGTACTTGAACTGATGACATTAGCAGCTGATATTGATTCAAAATACAAGTAAGAAAAAAACAAAAAAAATTAGAGTTACTTTAGTAATTTAAATGTTTTCAATATCAGTGTATATTTTTGCTTCAAACTACATAAGTTTCTCTTTAAGGCAAAGTTGTAAAATTCTTTTATATAGACATTCTCTCCAAATAATACAAACTTTATTGATATAATCTTTAGAGTTTAATAATCTCTGGCAGAATGTTTTGCAATTCTTTATTTCACAAATACTGCATTCAAAAGTTTTGGTCTCACACGAAGGTTTTTCACAACTTTTTTTTAATTTAACACAACCTATAGATGAATAAATGTGATTCAGTGTTGATTTTTATCTCATTAATGGTACACTGTAAGAAGTAAGTTTTCTTACAATGCATTATTCTTAACCACTTGTTTATAAAAATATTGAGAAATTTCCTTTTCTTAACACCAACTCTCTGGGAGTCGAAAGAATTCGTTACAATTTTGTGACATGTGATAACAAAAAATTTACAAACATGTGATAACAAAAAATTATGAGTTGAAATTTCATAACACAGCTTTATATATACAAAAGAGCAACTCACTTGTAGTTAGGTCTTTTTACTACAAGTGAGTTGTTTTGTTAGAAAATTAAAAAAACAAAACAAAAAAAAAACTAAGTTATTTTTCTAAAATTTATTTATCTTAATAAATCTCTACATATGCACCCTCAGTTGCACATACCACATCAAGCCAATAATCAACAATTTCTAGCTATGTTTGTTGTAGCATTTCTGCACTGTCATAAATAATGGCTTCATTAATCCTTTGGTTTAGGTCTTTAATATTGCGAACCTTTGACCATTACAGTTATACAATATCCTATAAAAGTAAATTTTGAAAGAAACTTGTTGAGTTACTTTTTCATACGCAAAAAGCCACTTTATGATATCTCAACTCATTATTTTTTTTATTGCAGGTTAAAGTTGTAAAGATAATGTTGGGACACTCTCTATATACTAGGAAGTTCGTATCTACGAAGATGACTCTTACAAATTAGTATTTCTATTTATTTACAAGAGTCCATGCCAATGGCAGATTTAGGTATGGATATGAAGGATAAAGAGCATGGAGATAGAGGCCTTTTACCTCTATGGTATGGGGGATTAGTGTGGATCCAACCCCCCCACCACATACTCTCGTTAATGTTGTGTACTATTTTATGTTCAATGCAATAAAGAAATCCGAAAGAGAAAATAAAAATCATAAAATAAATTGCCGATTAGCTATATATTAATTGTCAATAAAAAAATTAAATAAATTGCTGATTAGATAGCAAAGCTGTAATTGAAAAAAGGGATGCCCAGTGGGAATAGAAATTATCAGCTATTTTAGTTGTTAGAGGGAGAGTTGACTATTGATAATGCCAATTATGCAATCCCTTTCTGTCAGTATTTCTGATTGGGTCTTCCTTTGGTCCACACAAGTGCCGGCCCTAGGCCATTTGCCGTCCCGGTGCAAAAAAATATTGCTGCCCCAACTAAGAACTTATTTTATCTCTGGAACAAAGGAATTGAACACACCTCTTCAGTTTATCGGAAACAAATTAAAAAAGATTTTTAATTATTTTTTATTACAGAAAACGATAAGAGAAAGAAATATTTAACAAAATTTTATCTTTTTTGCTTTTACATTAGCAAAATTTGATTACATTAGCAACATTTGATTGTGAATTGAAATGAAAAATATGTAAAATGCTAATACAAATATCGCTTTGGAATAATTTTTATTTAAATAATCTGATTTTTTATTTCAGATATTTTATCTCAGAAAAAATATTTTTTGATAAAATTGTATTTTGGGCAATTATGGTCTTATTGTGCATGCCATATATTTTTTTCTCCCTCCTTCAAAGTGCCGCCCCTTCAAGTGTGCCGCCCTGGTGCAGGAGACCCCTTCGCACCAATGGTAGGGCCGCACCTGCACACAATATTACATTTATGAAGCCCATTCAGTTATAAATTAGTCAATAAAGGTGTGTACTAAAGCTTAGAATCCTGCTCCAAGGTGCTCTGGTGAACTCTAATAAAGCTTCTAATCTAATAAAACACCCTGTGCTATACAAAAATGAATTATTTTATAAAAAAAATTCAAAAAACAAATTTTCATGCAAAATTTGGATATGCTGGATTGAATTTCATATGACTACTAAAAATTTAATATTTTTATCAAAGGGGCTAAGTATGACTCTTAAGGGAGGGGCTCAGCTCCCTTTAGCCCCAGCCTGTCTATGGTCTTGGTATATAAATTTTGATTATTATGCAAAAAAGACCAATTTAAGCTGATTGTAAGTTTGAATTTATGTCATTTGGTCCAATGACGCAAAAAAGTTATCCTATTGAGTATCCTGGTTAGATATAGTGTTGCCACAAATATTTGGAAAAAAAGAGATATCTTCCACAAAAAAAGTAAAAATAAACCTTACTGATATTTAGTCATGCACCGAATTTCTAAATAATTCTGAAGTCTATAAGTATCCAGAAAACTGAAGAATTAAGTACTTTACATAACCTTAAAATTGACCTGAAAATTTAGGAGTTTTAAAGATTTGGGAACACAAAGTTGACCATGGAAAAGATTTAACAGCATGTAGAATTAAAACAGTGAAGGATCTAAATATGTTGCTGAAATCTTACACAGAAATAAAAATATAATAACAGTTAAGCCACTATCCATAAATCCGACAAGTTTCTAAGTCATAGTAAAACCTTGATTTTGTTTCAAAATATACATGATGTTAAAACTAATTTATTGCTAATTTATTTATATCTGGTTAAGTAAATTAGCAATATATTAAAACAAACTTGGTAAAGTAAATTAGCATCTTTTGTTTAAATCTAGAATTTTATAGGTCTGTGATTATAAAAAAAATGGAGAACTGCTATATCCGACAGGAGTAAATTTATGTTCGCTTTCTTAAGATTCAATATATTCTTTAGGATTTATATCAATTTCTTAAATTCAACATTATTTTTCAATATATATATCTATAAGTATTTTTGTCATTTATTAATTGAAGTCTATGTTTCATAGCAGATATATAGTTTTAGAACAATTTTTCAGCTACAAAATTCATAAAGTGAAAGGAAAAACATATGTATATGAAATTTCGGGTATACCCAATGATCCAGAAGACAGCAAATTTTGGCTGTTATACAAAGATTTTGGAAATGGATCAGTCATCACTTCTTTACAAAGTAAGTTATGCAAAAAATATGCTTTTTAATTTAACTTTTATTTCCCTTAATAGTCTAATTATATTTGTGGACTGAAAAGTTTTAAATCATGCCTAGTCAACCCTTGGGTTGTATGTGGTCAACCATATAATATTTTACAGCCCATCAGAGAAACTTGTTACATGACACCTAGGTACTATATAATAAATTTTCCACATCTTGTGGGTCAAAAATATGTATGTGCCCATTTCATATTGTATTATATATATTAATAAACTGCAAAAATTGGGATGAATAACTCCTCTTTTAATAGCATTATTTTCATTATATCACATATAAAAATAATTCTTTAAAATTAGTACATATTAACAGCAATATTGCATTAAGTTTCATAATTGGTTTCAACACAAAATCATTTATAAGTAAATAATTATTAAAAAATATGGAAATTAAACAAAGGATGATTAAAAGATCTGTTTTAATACATCATAAAAAAAAGTAGCTGCCGTCGTCACTGCTGTTTGACAAATTTTGCACCCCCCTCAAGTTTCTCGGTCACGTACCGAAAAACAGTAGCATACAAAAATATGAAATTTGGTACATTTGTTGAGAAATATTAGGGGAACACACTGAAATAAACAGTTTTTTGATTTAAAATTTAGTTTAGGAAATATTTAATGTCAAGAGAAAAGCATTTGAGCTGCGAGTTTGCATCCTGGACAGACTAATAATAGCAAGATCTCAAATTTTTATAGGCATGTACCTACATAGTTGATTTTTGCAAGACTGATCCCTTTTCTAAAATTTTGCTTAATTTTATAAGTTATTCTATTTTTTAAGCACTTCTGAAAAAAAAATTTCCTCTGCATGGGCAAAAATTTAAATGGTTGAGCCAATATCCAACTTCTCTGTGATTGGTTGCTGGGTGAAAAGTTACAAAGATGGCCGAGGGCTGAGTTAACGAAGCACTAAACGTTTAAAATATAGATATTTAATTATAAACATGACTACAACATTAGTTAGTGATCTTGAGATAATGTGGAACCTTGACAACCACATGCCTTATTGTTTATTCTTACAAACAAACATAGCATTTTGTAAGTATTGTTGCAAGTGCTGCACGTGTTGTCATGAGCATTACAATTAAAGTGCTATATTACATAACAATTAAATGTCTTGTTGTAAATCTCTCTATACTAAAAATGTGACATGATATTTTGCCACTGTTGGACAAGGGGCAAAATGTTCAGTTAACATGTTCATAATACAGCAAACAATCATTCATAATAGCAGGCGGAACGAAAGAGTTCTGATGCAAGCAAGTACCAGTGAGTAGAAGATGAAGCCTCCTAACTCTAGAAGTGAGTTATATGCTTAGCGAGTGTAGTTAACAGGTGGCCTGGGAGCTGAGCAGGGTGAAATAACTTATGAAGTGAGTTATGGGAGTTGGTGAACTTCAGCTGATAAAGGGTCAAAGCTCCAAAGGGTGTATTACACCTACATAGCAGACAGAATAAAAGTGCTCGCAAAGTGAGCTCAACATGTTGCAGGGGTTGGCAAGCAGGGGGCGGAGCCTCCTAGTAAGGGAAAAAAATAAACCAGAATTTTATGAAACCTCCATATTGTAACAAGTAGTGTGTACACTTAATATTCAATTGAACTAAGCATTTTTATATTCTTTTATACACTAGTTAAACAAATTTTCAGAAAAAAACTTCCTTACTGAATTCTTCTACAACCTTCAAAGTTTAATGCTGAATCCATATGTCATTCTCTAAGCACTATCAATAGCTGATTCTGAAAAATAAATATTTCAAGGAAAAAACTAGAATTGGAAATCCTTAGTGAATCCCTTTTCTTTCCCAGAGAACAAAGTACAATTTTCAAAATTTCAAAGCCAAAGCTCAGCAACTATCATTTCGTTTCCTGATGATGGCTGCTATTTTATTTTCCAAAAAGGTATTTTTCCATTAATTTTAAAAAGTGCCACTAAATTGAATAAGTTTTGTGCATACATAATTAATTTTAGTCTTTAAACACAGTTTTTATAGTCTCCTGCTGTTCATTTTGCTCTGCTTTATATTTTCTTGACTTTTATTTAATTATTCTTTTTTCTCATTGGCATTGCCTATCTGCTGGGTAACATAAGCATTATTTTGTTGAGAAAAATTTCCTTAATTTTGTTGTAGTAGCTGGTCTGTCTTATTTATCATGAAGAAGAAGGCTTTATTTTATCTTTGGAACTGGTTGATACTTTTAATCAGCTGTTTATGCTGTTATTACTAGTGAAGTATTTTTAATTTCAGATTATTTAAGATAGCAGTATGATTATATTTTTTATATTTTTATACAAATTTAATAGTGTCACCTAAAAGGAACAAATAGCACTAGTATGCCAAGGGTTGACTATTTCCATATAATAATCTCAAATTCATATTTTTCTTTCAAAAGAAAACAAAAACTTTAGGTATACTATATACAACTATAGTATGAGTAAAAATGTGCTGTATTGATAAAAATCATTCTGAATTTATTCTTTCTCTTATACAAAGGTCCCGATGAAGTGATAGTGAATAACATGAAGGACATAATCATGTGGTATAAAACGCCAGATTCCATAAGAATTTGACAAGAAATTATTATATGAGGTAAAACTATTTCAACTTTATTTAAATATATATATATATATATAAAGATCAAAGCATCCACACTAAAATCTGTCGAACTACAAATCACAGCTCAAGCTCAAATTTGATTGAGGCCACTTTTGATATTTTTCGTTCCATTGACGCTAATGAAAATCTATATCTGTATCTTATATAGATATATATACTAAAATTACCTTATAAATCTATATTTCAGCATCTTATACTTCGGCATTTAATAATGTAAAAAATAACCAACTTGGTATATTTTATAGATTTTGAGATCCTCTTTCCAAAAATATAGGCCACCATGCTGAGGAAATTTAACATCAAGAAATAATGGCCAAAAATACTTTTTTGAAATGACCTCATTAGATGGCACGTGCTTGCATGTGACATCAATGAGCGAGTAGTGAAGTGAAGACTATATAACAGTGAGAGTACCAATCAGTATCTCACTATAACATACATTGTTACATATTCTAATTAGTTTTTTAATTTTTTACATAAATAATTAATATAATTTTGCTTACTTGTCATAAACAAAATTTTACATGAATTGTGATTTAAAATCAATTAATCTCATGCAACACATTTATTACACGAATTAAGATGTAATTTTATTTAATTTGTTATTAAAAGATCTTGTCTCGGGTTCTAACATTTAGATTTTTTATTTAACTTGCTATTGTTTATAGATTATAGAGAAGAATATATGTGGGTTTCACTAGTAATATTAAACTGTATCAACATGGTAATTGCAAAGCAAAAATTAACTTAAAACTTAAAAAATGAAAGTAAAAAAATTTCAATATAAAATATCACACTTTTTTACAAAATATACCATATTCCATAGCTTCTAAAATACATGAATAGCACAAGGCAATAAATTTACTAAACTTGGAGCACAGCTTAAAACCCACTGACTTTTTACTACTTCAATGCTAACAATATTTATTTCCGAGACCTTTGAAAAGACCATTGCTAAAATAAAAACAATATTCTTATTACATACAAGATATAGTTGCAAAACTCAGTATTGTTTGTAAATTCAAAGTTATTTTTTAAATGTTATATGCATGATTGTAATTCTTCCTTTATTTATGTCAACTTATTCATGGTTAACAGAAAAAAAAAAAATTCTTGCATGAAATTTTGTATGGATCAGTATAAAATTTCATAAAATCTTCCTCAAGAAAAAGTATTCTTATATTTTCATTATATAATTTCTTTAAATTATAAATCTAACAGACCAATGACTGGTGGTGGAGAAACAGAGCCAACCCATTGATAATCAGAAAAAATTCAGTGAAATGTTGTCTGTATGTGAAGCAACAAAAAGTTACTTGAGAAATTGCCGAAAAATGATTTATATAGAGCAGTAGTTCCCAAACTCAAGAATTCACAAACCTCCTTCAAAAGTATGTTTTTTGTAAACTGCTTCTACCAGGATAACAAATGCCGTCACCACAGGGATACTTAATGTGAGCAAGGAAGAGATGTGTGCCTCATCCCTCATTATGGTGGGATGTAGCAACTTCTTTCCCTTTCTGTAAAGAAAATATACCACCTTTATAGGTCAGTTAAAATAATTTTATTGCATTTTAATTATATTCTAAATTAAAATGCAATGAGTTATATTCTAATTTTCCCCCACAGTCCACATTTTTTGTAGTGGTTCAAATTTAACCTTTCAGTATCATCACTTTATCACTTTACCATTGCCTATGCAGTTAATATAATTTTAAATATTTCAGTTAAGGAATTTCTTATGTTTGAATGTTTTCTCTCTCTCTATTAGATAAATTTATTAAAATCTGTAAATTTATTAAATATCTGTCATTACCCACATTCTTTTCGCACAATCCCTGAAGTAGAAATCTGCAAAGGCCAACATTTCAGACTTTTACCCTGTCCATCCCACAATTCCAATGCCTATACCTAAAATGAGTGAAAATTTCAAATGTAGGACTTGAGTTTGGCTTTGCCCAAAAGCCTTGAATCCTGGCTCGATTTTTCTAATTGTGCAAAAAACAACAAGTGTGCAAATATTGTGCTAAGAATTAAGGGGAAAAAAATTAATTTTTTTTCATCATTTATGTTTATATAGCTCAAATCAGCAAAACATGCTCAATTAAACTTCCTTTATAAATTTTTCAAACATTAATTATGCCTGACCTAGCACAGTTTGAGTTTAAAAAATTCAGTCTGAGCTCATCCTGGACTGAAACTGTCCAAATGAAATCTAGTCAGAGCAGACCTAAGCCTGTGAGTCACGTACAAACATACCTCTAACCTAAAGCACCTCTGTGAACACACAGGGAGTTCACAAACTACTGATGCAAATTATTCTGGGAATACTTTTTTTGAAACAAGTTTGGTCTTCTTTTCTAAGCTTTCAAATCATAATACAATTTCAATCATAAAATATCTAGCAAATTTATTGCCTTCATTTACAGTTTGTTATTTACAATTGTTTAAAAAAATAACTTTAATAATCTTGATAATTGTCTCTTAATCCTATCAGGTTCTGCAGCACTTCAATGAAATCATCCTTTTCAAATGAAGATTCAGCACATTTTATGTATTCTTTAAAGCTGGTTCTGTTTGCTTCAGCAAGAAGACCGTCAAGGAACTGTGCAGGACTATCAGAGCTGCTAAATGAGGCAGCAACTGGAACTTTTTCCACTCCTTAAAAAAGACAGATATATAAAAAAACTATCTGCTTTTAACTACTTCTAAAATTGAATAAATACAGTATATATAAAATAGAAATACTTTTATAATCTAATATGTAACCCTAATTGGGAAAAAACGTTTAAATTAAGTTTGTTTCTTTTCAAATTCATAAATAAGTTTATATTTATTTCTTGATTTCAGTTGAGCTATAATTCTAATGAATAAAATATGAGTTAGTGTTTTATTTTAAAATGTTATATTTATAAAATAAGAAATGTAAGTTAAAAATAAGGAAGACGGTTAACAAAAAATAGTTCTTAACATTAAACACATTGGCATGTTTAGTACATCAAAAGGTAACATATTTAAAATTTTATCAAAATAAATTTTGAGTCTAGAGTACATATTATCTTGTAAACAGAAACATATATACAAAAAACCTGTTAAGAACATCTATTTATCTGTTATAATGTGAAAAATGAGTAAATCTGTACACAACTTGATTGTGAATTTTACACAATCATAACACTTGTAACAATACATGTACCTATTATTTATGAAAGTAGAATTTATAGAAGAATTTTTATATTTAAGCATAAAGCCGGAAGAAATATAGTTTCAATCAAATGATTAGAATTTTTATTTAAAAATATATATATATATATAATTGGGATGTTTTATAGAAATACAATGTACAACATACACAGAGAAATGGGGTAGTACAGGAAAAGGAACAATTAGGCAAAACTATTTTTTGATCATTTAATAAAACACAATATAATGGATTTTAAAGCAATTGTCTGCTTTAATTCTTATCAATTGTTTAATAGTTATTTCTTGGAAACAGGTTGTAACAATAAAAATACTACAGACATATTACGGCCATAAACAAATATTCTTTTAATCAGCATTCATTTTAGTTTAACTTTAAACAAAATAACCTCCTTTTTTATTTGCTGTCAAATGATAAAGAAACTGACTTTTATGTGGTTTTAAAAATGAAATACAGTTAAATGAGTTTTATATATTGTTGAAATCAATAAACTATTTATAATACTAAAATGATTGCTCTAAAAGGCAAAAGAGATGTTTTAATTGATTAATTTTGTCTATGGAAATGTATACAAATCAAGTATATACAGTGAAAGGTACAAATCATGCATGTACAGGGAAAAAAACTTCGTATATTTGGGGGGAAATATTTTTCAATCATTCTGGCAAAACACAAAATAAAGAATTTTCAAGCAATTATTTTTATATATTTAAGTTCTGACAACATTTTTTATCCCGGGAGTTTTTAGCATCTACCCTGCTAATTTCCATACATTTTTTATTAAAAGTTCTCGATCCATAGATTTACCTGATATTTTTAACTGATTCAAGAACATGTTCAAAATTTAAATATGACCATTAATTGAATTCATGGTCAAAGTTTAAATATGACCATTCATTGAATTCATGTCTCCAGTATGTTGTTCTCAAATTGTATTCTGCCCATCTTCATAATTTTACTTTTAAATGAAAGGTCTTGTCCTGAAGATTTGCCCAATATATTTGCCTAAGTGAAGATTACATTCAAATTTGAAACATGGCCATTTATTCAAACTATCTATCCCAAGTGTGTTTTTGAAATCTACTCCACCAATTTTCATGATCTTTTAAGATCAAAGATCTTTACAAATCTTGAATCCATCTGTCTCCAGTGTGGCTTTGGACTCTATAGAACCAGTTTTATGATCTTATTTTAAAAAGAAAACTTTCATAAAGTACATCTATATTTGCCACAACCTGAGTTTATCTATGTTATGTTACATACTAGATCATTTTAAAATTTTAAAATGAAACAGTACCTGAAAAATGAACGCTGAATGTAGTACATAAAAAAGATCATTTGATAAATGAATTACTCACTCCCAGTAGCAAAATTTATGTAACAGGTTCAGCTAGTCTACACTTAATTCTTATTAAATGTTTAATGTTCATTTTTGGAAACAAATTAAAACAACAGGACTACTCCTTATTAGTTTTTAAATTAGCTTTCATTTCAGCTTAACTTTATTCTTGTAAATTTCAATCGCAGAGATTTCTTAACCTGCTTGGCACATATTTAAACTAAATACAAAACAATTACCTTCTTTATTAGGATGTAGATCAGAATTTAAAAATCCATCCATTCCAACTGTGCTATTGAAAAAGTTTGGGAATGGATAATTAACACAAAACTTTTCTTGGAGCACAGTAGCAGTACTGAAATAAATAGATGTGTGAATTAGTCTCACAGAAAGGAATAAATAACTAGTTGCAGATAAAATAAAACAATAAAATTTTATGTAAGCATATAGGAATGTAGGAGTGATACAACTTATATCTATATATTTAAAAAGCATAAAATCAAGATGGTCAAATTGCAAAAAACAGTCATATCGCCTAAAATATGAAGTATAAAAAATTGAAATTTTAAAGCAATATAAAGTCCGTGATTGTAATGGCATTTTTATTTTTATAAGTAAACATTAGTTGATGTTTCAAGAAAATGTTATGAATTTTAGAACATTTCTTGAATGGTAACTTTTTAATAAATTTCAGCAATCATGTCAGCATGTTACCACATAAAAAATGAACTAACTTACCAGGTTTTTGAAATGAAATACAGGTGAATGAGTTTTGCACATTGTTGAAATCAATGAACTAGTTTGACCGTTCTAAAAAAAAAAAGTCGGGTATAATTTGATTAGTTTTGTTTATGCAATTGTTATGTGTGGACTACTTACTAACAGCTTATTGTCAATTGATATCATACTTTCACCCTGTAATTTTAAAATAATAAACTATATGCAGCTATTTTAATCTTATGAGTTCAGAGATAAAACTAGTTTTCCTATTACCAAACTTTACCATTAGTTTTCCTCTTTCTTATAACAAAGGTAGGTAGGTCACAGTGCTATAGCCACTGATTGAAAGTAAAAGTATACACAACTGTATTAGGACATTCAGGAAGGCAATCCAAGTACAAAAGAATTCACTGGTGAAAATAAATAAATGATATTAAATTATTAAAATATATCATGTATGATTAGAAAGTAAAGCAGCGTTGGTGGTTTTTTGTTAAAATTTACATTTTATTTAAATCATGATAATGTAGACAGTCATTATTACATAGATCAACCTAGATAAATTTAGTGAAAGTGAAAATGTTTGTCTTTTAGATATTTTATTATGTACACACTGAAAATAGAAGGTCATGCATATAGTGGGTAGGGGTTGAAGCCTCTAGTATATTATAAAGAGTAATTTCTTGATGGATGTCCCTACCTCCTATAATATTAAAAGATACTATCTTGAAATCAGGGTTCATACTTTTTTAAAGAAGATCCCATTTCCAAGAATTTTAAGGAATTTTCCAAGAGGGTTCAAGCATTTTTCCAGAAGTTTATATAAACAATTAAAACAAAATAAAACAAAAATTCTGCAGAAGTTTTTCATAAAGCATCTTCGTCTCTTGGTTTTGCGCCCGCTATACCACTCCAGACATACAAAGAATTCCCCTGAATTACATTACAATGCACACACATACACACAAAATAAATAAAAGTAAAAAATAAATTAAAAAAATGAACAAAAAGTTTACCATTGTCCACTCCATAATTTATTAAATATCAATGATGTAATAAATATTTGCTGCGCTTAAAGCATTAAAACTTCCTCTTTCTTATTTTAACCTCTTTCCTCTTCTTTAACCTCTTTCTTAAATTATTTTGTATATTGGAAAAAAATTAAACAATATTTTCATTCTAAACACATGAAAACTGTTACAATTCCTCACTTTTATAAAAAAAAAATGGTAAAATTAGTGATTTTTGTAACAGAATGCTAAAAAAAACTTTAAGAAAAAGTTTTAAAAGCATTAAAATTTATAATTTTTATGAAAAAAATGAAAATTTGCAATTATATGAAAAAGGGCTGAAATTCATAATTTTTATGAAACAGCATTAAAATTCACAATCAAATTAAAAGCATTAAAATCCATGATTTTTTTTTTTTTAAAGATCATTTAAATTTGTAATTTTATTAAAGGTTACTAAAAACTTGCGATTTTTACTAAAGAACACTAAATATCACCTTTTCACAAAAGAAAATTCATGATTTTTATAAAAACTCATCAAAATTAACAAATTTTCAAACAAGCATTAAGATTTCTGAATTTTTATGAAATAGTTAAAATTCACAATCACAGTTTTATGAAAAAGCATTATTTTACGATCCCACTTTTATTTTAAAGAATGCTAAAATGCACAATTTTTCAGACAGAATGCTAAAATTCCCAATTCTTGCATTACATTTGGAAGTAAAAAATTGCACTAGAATTAATAGTGATTTTCTAAGAGTCTACGTCTGAAACTACGTCTACGAATAAAATAAGGCATTTCTAAGGATTCTTATAAAAACAACTTGTAAATTTCAGAGGTTTCTAAGAATTTTCAGGAAGCAACAAACCTGATGAAATTCCACAGCATTTTAAGTCATTTTGTAGTTGAGCATAGTAATACACTTTTACAAATCCAGCAATTGGTTAAATATTTATAAAACCTTTTATGACAGAGCTTTTGCTGTGATATCTCAATAAACATATTTGCATGCATTCTCACAAGAAAAACTCTTTCCCATGATTTTAAACATTACTTAACTTGTAAATAATAAATAAAAATGAATGACATCAAATATTGAAATAATGGCCGAATAAGAATTATAAAGCCAAGGGACATACAAGCAACATGTGATTTTTATTTGAATTATGAAAATGGACACATTTTTAACTACATGGAGAAGTTTTTGCTGGGCTTCAGTTGGCCATGGGAAGTACTAAGACGGATACAGTCAGCAATAATCTAAGTAGGTGCAACTATTGTATAGATACATAAAGGACAGACATGTGGCTTACTAAAAACATCTCCGAGCTTTACCAAAAATCAACTTGGCAGATCGAGGAAGACAGATAGTAATTACTAAAAAAGAAATTTTGTCTAACCATTAGTGAAATTTTGGTCAAGCTATAGAAATTTCTTTTCAATATCAAAAAAGCCATTTTACCTATAATAACAAAATAATATGTTGATTTGTTTGTTGGCTGCATAGCAGAAATGTAAATGATCCACAGCCATAAAAATTTTGTACAGGGGTATTTTGACACCTTAAAGTAAACACCTCGAGATTTTTATAATAACATTTGTATTGTGTAAAAGTTATGAATTTAATAGTTGAAACTCGGCCCTATCCCAATATAACAGCCAATTTTAATTGGTAGCGTCATCTACTGCACACTGCTAAAACTAAAACTATTATATCAAACTACAGTCCTGAATGTGGTTGGGTTTTCTTTATTATACAAGTTGTGGGTCGGATATTTTTTACGTTGAGATTGTGGATCAAGCCGCAAAAATTGTTTTTAAAAGCTATATCATATCACATTATTTTTATGAAAGTAACTGAATAAATACATGAACAGAAATTACAAACAGCAGAAAATTATATATATGTGTTAGAAATTTAAAACCTACTGAATAGAACTTTAAAATACAATTCCATTGCAGGTCAGGTCGAACCTGACCTGCACAAGTCTCTAGTGTGAATGCAATAAAACCAAAATAACTTTGTTAAAAGTAACATACAGCATAAAATAATGGTATTGACCAGTTTAAAAGGCAAGAAACAGCCGTCTTCATTACCAAGAAAGAGACTATTAGATGTCAGGGTTCTATAGAAATCCTCAAAAATCTGATTGTCTAAAATTTACTTTGTAACCAGCATTGCCTGCAATTTACAGCAAAAATTCCTTTATCTAATATCAGTTTTGTCGACTTTTGAAAAATTTAATGAATGAATTCCTTGAAACCCTGCTTTAAATCTTGAGCAATGTTGGGTACATTTTTTAGTTCTAAAATATTTAAAAAAGAAAATAACTCATGAAATTTGCATTTCCTTACAATAAATGCAAAGAATTAATTCACAGTTAAGATTTAGTATTTACATCATTCAGGAGTGGCCGTAAATTCATTTCCTAATATCTCACATTTCTTAAAAGAATTTATCAAAAATTTCAATATTTGATTTTAACACATCGAAATTGTATCTAACAGATGTGAGGATAACAATTCTTTTGCATCTTGTCTAAAGAGCACATGCAAAATATATGATAATTCAAAGCATAAGCCTTGACACCACAATGTAGAACTTGAACTAGATATTAGGCCACAGCCATAGAAATATAATCATGGCAGAATTGTAATTCTATTATGATTCTCAATCCCAAGACAATACACTCTGCCACTTGAATAAAGCTCTATTTTCAGAAATAAAATATATACCAAAAGAAAGTAACTTCTGGCAGAAAAATCAAATTGGAAAAGTTCTGAGAAATCTGGAAAAGTTGATAGTCATGCACAAAAAATACAGAGTTTAGTTGTATACAAGTTGTATACAACACTAATCTAAGGAAATGTCCCAGGAGGAGAATTATGTTCAATGTTCTGCAGCAAGAATTCCTATAATTATAACTGTCCTGTGGTCAAAGTGAATATGCAAGAGTGAACACGTCTAAGATTATAAATGTTCTGTCGTCAAAGCAAACATGCAGGAATTTTTGTATACCCATTAAATCAAAAATGGAGCTTTCTAATTGCTCTGCAAACCTAACAAGTTTTTAAAACCCCTCAAAATTTTGAAGAGTAATATCAATTAAAAATATATATATATAAGTAATTTTCATCACTTGTTCCAAAAACTGTATCATCCCCATTTGTTATGGGTATTTTATTAATTATTTTACCTATAATCTATACTACATCCTCATAACAAATTGTCTCAGATATAGTAATAGGTAAAACTTTACCAAAAGACTTCGTAAATTTTAGGATCTCAGACATAAGCTCGTTTACAGCTTGTATTAAGATTATTTTTTTTAAATAAAATCCACTTTTTTTTTTCATTCAAAGTATAGGGGAATAATAAAGACAAAGTTTAATCGTTTACTTGCTCATTTTATGATTTTCACTGTTTCTTGGAAATAAGCACTGTTTTTCCATTTCAATATCACAATAAAAAACAGCAATATACCCCACTTTTTTAAAACTCAAATTTAGTTTTATTTTTATCCGGATCAATTCATTAATTTTGAAATGTTACTAAAAGCATAAAATTTTCAAGCTTTAATTTTTAACACGCTATATTTTGCCTAAAAAAAAAAGGATACAAGTGCTATTTTTGTGAATATTCAAACTTAGACTCTTTCATTCAAATTTCTATAATATTCATAAAAAATGTACAATAATTGCAGAAATTGTCAAAGGCATGTGTGTTTTGCAGGTGTGATTCTACACTGCATCTATTTCTCATACTTCCCACTTCCCAAGAATTTTGGCTTGCATTCACGTCATTAAAGGAACAATTCTGATTGCAGCCAGGCCATCCTATTTTTTATTTTCATTCTTCCCAAAATTCTTAAAGTGGATTAAAGTGGATTTTAAATCTCTTTTTATTAAAGTGGATTTTAAATCTCTTTGTACAGAACCGGAAAGCTCAGAAATGGCATCTCTGAGGGTTCTGGAAGGGAATAGGCACAAACATTGTGGTTCCCAGAAATGACCCTGGTAATTTCTATAGTCTGCAGTACTTCCCTTGAACGAACGATTGCCTTGTTCAGTTTGGACCACCCAAATTTCTGTTGATAGCCTATCCTCCCACTCATCATTAAAAGACAAGATTTATTTATCTTCCCCATATGATGAAACTGACAGAAAGTACAAAATTTCCAAGTGTAATTGTTGACGCTCTTTAGTAACCCCCCTCCCCACACACAGTGTTTATACATCTGTGTTACTTGTTCCACTTACTTTGGGTTTCAGTCATATGCTTTCCATCCTCCCCTGTTTCAGAAGCATTATTCCTGAAGCATCAGAAATGAACCATTCCCCGAATGAATGCTTAGTCAAACTAGAAAGTAAGGTAGAGCGGGAGTGAAAAGAAAAAAGTGATTATTCACTTCGAAATCATAAAGCTAATCTTTGAATTAAATGTCAGAATATCTACAAAAATTTATCCAACTCTTTGGAGTTCTGGATTTTGGGTCCTTCTGGTTTTGGAATTCCAGATAAAAGTTCCAATACTGTAGTAGATACTGAGATTCTTTGTCTTTACTGACACTCCCCTTTTGTTCTACAGCTCTTGGGAAATGATCTCTGATCTCAGGAGTGACCCTGGTTTCTGCAGCGCATGATATTGTTCCTCAATTTATTTTCGCAAAACAGGAAAAACAATCTTTGAAAAAAAAAAAAAAATTCTGCAAGGAAGATCTATAGTCTGCAATGTACGTCCCAGTTTTAAGTACTTTCTGCTGCCAGGGGTAAAAATTAAAACAAAAATATCTTATACAAATAATTGTCTCTGCACATAAAGATAATATGCTATCAAGATAATGCGCTATCATGAAACATAAAACCCAAATATGCTCCAGATCAAAATCTGAACACATCTAGGTATCCATGTAAAAGTCTGGCTCACATTACAAAATTGATCAATAACTAGATCCTAATTACTTCATAAAAATATTCAAACATAAGGAAATATAGATATTAATTTAAAATAGATAATAATATTAAATATAGATATTAAAAGAAAATTAAACTCACGAAACAGAACTGGAAGAGAATTTATTCAAGTATTCACCAAATATCTGCTCTGTATCAGCCACATTATACATCGATTTACCAGACCTGAGAAATGGAAAAAGTATATATAATGATAAGAACTATATCAATACCAAATAAAATAGAAGCTAAAATACATTGATAACTAATATGTGTGAAATATGAGGGTGGGCCTCATTTTGAATACAATTTCTTTTATAAGAATATTGCTGTGTTATATCTTCACTAGTTATATTTAACATCAACAATGGCGCACATGTGTAACATTTTCAACAGAGCAGGTGTTGTATAAGAAACAAGTACATAGATAACATTTGGTTTGTTGCTGTCACTGTAAATGTGAAGCAGGGTTTAAACTGGCAAATAAAAATATATAGCATATTTTAACTAAAATATCTGAAATTTCATATTTTCTTCAGCCAAATTGTCAATTTTGATTTTTTCTTTTTTTTTTTATACTGATGTGAAATAAATATAATATGCTCATCTAAAAAGGAAGCTCATGCTTACTACAACTAATAAATGAATATTCCATCTTAATATTATTTGAGACTTAAATCGTACTGAGATCTTAACTGTAAAATTGTACTACTGTGGTAATATCGTTTCAACCATGAATAGCAGGTGCTAGTTGTCAGAAAGCACATAAAATCATAGGCCAACTTAAAGTTTCAGTAAAGTTAAAATCAAAATAAATAGAAAATAGTGGCAAGAATCCCTTCAGAAAATCTACCAGGTGCATCTTATCTCCGTCTAGCATTAATGATGATTCACTGGCTTCTCAGCTTGAATCACATGCCCCTCCTCTTTTATCATGACCAATTTTAACCAAATATAAAATTTGCAAAATGAAAATAGTGGGTACGGTAAAATTTTTTGCATTGTTTTTACTTTTATGCACATTTCAAATTCCTTTGGCTCAAAATATGCATGATGATCAAATTCATGACTAATATCAGGTTTATGAGCTTTAACATTTTAGATAAAATGGCAGAAAATGTTTTAGAGAGATAAAATGTCTTTTAGCAAAATGATAAAAAAAAAAAACTAATACTGTTTAAACCCTGATGGGAAGTATGACCAGAGTAATATAAAATGAAAAGTTATCTGAGTACACCTTCACCAAGCTCAAGCAAAAAGTATCAGCAAGCCTGTGATGCACAGTTGAATAAAAATGAAAAGTATCTATATAGATAAGTACAATAGACCTCTGGTAGCTGTGCTAGGCTCTCTTTGAGCCACCCACCTCTAAGTCATAAGTCATCTATATAGATAAATGGTGAAACAAAATTCTGCAAACTTTTGGAATGTATAATAACAATAAAATAATACAATTAATAAAAAATGGCCTTAATAAGTAATTATTTCCAAATTATAAGTATAAAATATGAAAAAATAAGCACATTATTGTTGCACATACATGAAAAAAAAAAGAGAATGCTTGTCTAAAATATCTGCAAAACAATCTTAGCTACAATTAAGAAAGTATCTGCATACGATGAATGCATGTGCATGTGCATTTACATTCTATAGATCTGCCCATCACTCAGCAATTCATTTTTCAACATGAAAAGTTTAGGTACAATACTATAGCAAATGTATATTTCACTTTATCCAGGATGTTTATATTTCTCAATGAACAAGTGTAACTGCATTTCAATAAACATATAGTCAAACCTCCCAATAACGGACACTATCAGGACTGGAGCTCTTGTTCATTAATGGGGAATGTCAACTATTGGGGAGGTATCCATAAACTAATTTTTCGGGCTTAATTATTGATTTTACATTGAAGACTAAAGAAAAATGAAGAATTCTGAAAGAAAATTTTATATTTGAAGCACAATTCAAGAATAAATCTCTGCCCATAAAAAATTGGAATACAATCTAAATCTTTGAGAGAGAGGGGAAAAAAAATGTGACAGTATCTCAAAACTTCATAGAATTTACTAAAAGAAAAAGTTATGAAAATCGTGGGTAAAAAACAAATATTTTAAAACGGTTGATCTATAGATTTTCGATAGAATTATTATACATTCATTTATCAGCTTTTTACTGCAATATTTAGAAATTAAGACAAATATATATATATATATATATATATCTTTAAATATGTCTAGTTGTACAGGTCTGCAGAAATGCCTTTAGACAATGGTAAGTAAATATCTAATTTCAGATTTTATTTGTGTTTCTTCTTGGAGAAAAAGTCATATGAATTACACTTAATAATTTAGGAAAAAACATTTAAGTTGCATCTTACATCTGTGTTGCATCTTATACCCACATTGCATCTTACAGATGCACATATACCACACCTCTTTAAAAAATCCTGGCTATACCTCTGAGCAACATTACAGCAAAAGTATGGAAAATTTGTCTACAGTTAATATATCAGTGTAGTAGTAGATTTGTAAAACTTAATCATCTTACTTCATGAATTTTGATTTAGGAACTCCTCTAAGGACAGCCGACTGAAATAATGTTCTTTCAGATTCTGGGTTATAGCAAGGGGTGACTGATGTCATATAAAACTCAGAGACATCTTTCTGTGCCATAGTATTCAAAAATTCATCATCAGAAAGAGGGAATGGCAAACACAGGCTTGAGCAGACCATCTGAAAAATGATTTGAATAAGCAACTAAATATATGTAAAAAGCTTCTATTTAAAAAATTTATTACAGTACTAATACAGTAATTTAATACAGGGTAGATTGAAATGCACTTTAATTCTTTATGTTGGAGATAAGTGGGCAATGTAAATTGTAAAAATGTTCAAAGTAAGGTAGAAAATAAGACTACGTTAATGAAATAGTCCGCCCATTAATTTTCAAAAAGTCACACTTTTTTTATTTTTATACGACCCCCTTAGACAATTTGGTCAATCAAAAAAATTTTATTTTTAATGCAACAAGATCATTAAAAAAAAAAACCTGGATATCTGTATCTTTAAACTCAACTGTATTATGATAAAGGAAAAAATCTGACTTATGCCACTTTCCTATACCATGTGAAAGGCTGTTTCATCAGTGAAAATAGGGATCATAAACAAATTGACGATGAAAATTGTTGAGATCAAAAATACATTAATATGTGTCAAAATTTTTTTTATCATAAATGCATATAAATAAAGCATTACACAGACAGAGATTATATAAAGCAGTGATACTCACTACGAGATTGGGTATCCCATGTATTATCATCCAGTTTTATCTTTTTTGTGATATGTCACAAATTTACATTTCTAATTTGATATATGGTCCCCATTCACAATGTTAAATTTTCAATTAAATATAACTCGCTCAATTTTAAAGATACAGATATGCAGTTTTTTGTTTTAATGATCTTGTTGTATTAAAAATAAAAATTTTCTGATTGACCAAATTTGTCTAAGGGGGTCGTATAAAAATTTATAAAGTGTAACTTTTTGAAAATTAATGGGAGGATTATTTCATTAACGCAGTCTTATTTCCTACCTTACGGTCAACATTGTTGCAATTTACATTGCACACTTATCTCCAACAGGTAAAGAATTAAAGCGTGTTTCAATCTTTTCGGATACCCTGTATAATATGCCATATATTAGGAATAACGAAGACATCAACAATGCAACCATTTCAAGTTACTTGCATATACCATGTATGAGGAATAGCAAAAGACATCAAGAATATAGCCATTTAAAGTTACTCGTTGGCCATTTCTGCCAAGTATTATAGAATTTAAAATAGCATATATGGTAAATATAAAATATCACAATATAATATTAGTAGGAGTCAGTGTGAAGTCTTGTCCAGGAAGGAATTGAATATCCAACATTTTTATTTTGAGACAAGTGCTCAAGCATCATATCTTTGCTTCTGAATACTTTCTCTGGAACAAGATATCTCCTTATAAAAGATACAGCTACTCTATATAAGTTATAGAAATCTGAAATTAAAATACTTTGTTAGTAACATTATAAACAGTTGAATTAAAGTATCAATCAATTTAAAAGGCATAAAACAGCATCTTTCTTCAGAATAAAACACAGGACAACCACGCCTGCAAAGACAAAAGCTTTAATTGATGTGGATGCTATCATTTTATACTGAAAAAGAAAGCTTTTTTTCTGTCTCTAAAACCAGTTAATGCCATTAACCAACTGTTTATATTGTTATTGATGTAGAATTTTTATTTCAAAATATTTAAGACAGCAGTATGAACAAATATTTATGTATAGGTTAGTAATTTAATACCAAATTTCAAAGCTAAAGAGATATCCAACATAAAGTTCCAAAATAATATTAAGTTTATTAATGAATACTATTCCAAGTAAAATGTCCACCTTATGGAAGTGTGAAACATTTAGGAGTGTCCAAGTTGGGTGATTTCACTACTTGAAATTTACAGGTTACACTCAAATTGTAAAATGTGATTATATTAAATACAAGAAAAATTTCATATTTCACCATACAAAAGTAAAAATTTATAATTACTTAGCAGGCTATTATTTCAAGAACAATTAAATAATGCTATACTTTCTAGAACAATTAATATCTTAGATTTATATTTAACATTAAATTTAATATTTTAGGCATAATTTTAATGATTTTCCTTAATCATAGAGGTTAACATAGAGTAACTTAAGCAGCATATATATAATCATAATTGTATATTTTGCAATATTTTTTTACAAGTACATGGAATGAGATTACCCTGAATTTTGTACTTATGAATAAAAAGAATAAACTCACTTTTCGACTGTACATTGACATTGCTGAGGTAACATCTGATAAGCTAAACTTTGCTGCTTTTAAGCGAAACTGTAAAGTCAATGTGTCTATTGCAGCCGCTAGTATGGCACTTGTCTGATATTGAGCATTTGCCTAAAAGAAAAATATCATTTGTAAAATAAAAGAAATATGTATACATATATAAATATTAAATCTAGAGGATACGGGTGATGCAGACTATATAGTTTAAATTATGTGGTACCTACTAGCCCTTCTACTTAATAACTTTCAAATTTGGCTAGTAAACCTTTTACCTATTAACAACCACTGAAGTTTGTAATTTGTATTCATTGACTTATTGTCCCAGTGATCCTTGTAATAACATGAACAAAGCAATAAAAGCAGTTTACGATGAATCATATTACTTAGGAAATAGAACAAAAGTGAAAACTGAAAATCATTATTATCCTTTTTTTTATGCATTACATGTCTATGCAATATAACACACATTTAAGCACTGTGAGTTATTTGTTTATTGAGAAATTTATAATTACTGTACAATTCTGTTGATCCGCCCTCCCTTGTCCCCATTACTGGATACTTTAATAATTATATATATATATAATATATTATTATTATATATATATATATATATATATATATATATATATATAATAATATAATAATAATATATTATATTATTATATATATAACTAATTGAAGCATAATATAAGACGTTTCTTTTCATTTAAATTAAAAAATTATTAGTTTTAAATGTAGACTCTAAAATAAAAGTTTTCTTGAAAAAAGTACATTCCCTTTCTATATAAATCTTTAAATTTTTTTGACAATGAACAGAAATGCAAAGTATTAGATTTATATAAAAAAGAAACTCGTGATAAGACTAATATTTTATGAAATTTAATGTGTGTTAGACTTAATTTTAAAAAAAGCTTGTGGCAACGATGGCTGCTTTTTGAAAGCTTGGTCCCGTGAGAGCAATGCTTTTGATGGCAAGTCCTGAAAGGTCTAAAGAAGAAAAGTGTAACAGTCATTTGTTTTGTAAAAACTGGCTAGTAGTGAACCAAGATTGGCTAGTAATAAAAATTGAGTCCAGTAAATGGCTACTAATGTGAGCAATCATAATATAAAATATTAGGAAGGTTTGCTGATAGTCTCCCACTACTGGGGCTAGCTTTGCAAGCCCTTCACTACCCTTAACAAAGCGTAAATGTATGTTAATGGCTGATGAGTGTCAGCAAACATGTGGCAGAGTCCCTAGTAAAAAAATATATATACAGAATGTTTCAAAAAGGTGATTACCAGGTTTATTTCTTTACTTATTAGAGATAGATAGACAATACAAATTGGTAAATTGTTCAAAATAGGCAATAAATAGGTTCATCAAACAGGCGTTCATTTTGAAAATCACCCTAACATGAAATTTGGTTTAATTATATATATTTTTTTTTCAGTGATACATTTTATTTCTTTTGATTTTCAATCTTATCAGACTAACTCGCCATGGGAAAGTACTCGTTTTCAAAAAATAACTCAAAAATCGGAGCAGCTGGAAATTTCAAATTTAGTATGCACTGTATCTTGTGGTATATTTTAATTATTTAGACTTTTGGTGAATAACTCGTGAACTGGAGCAGCTAAATAGTCCAAATTCGGTATGTAGTTGTCTTTCATACATTTAAGTTATATGAATTTTACAAATACATTTAAGTTGCATACAAATAATAAAAGAGGGTACTTTAAAAACTATGTTTTTGCTTTTACTTGTTTTTAAAATAATGTAATTGAATATTTAGATAAAAATAAAATAGTTTTAATAATGTCTTTTGAATTTTTTTTTTTTTTATTCTGTTTGTAAACGCTATATCAGAGCAAGTTCCTATTAAAAAAAAATTAAAAATATTCACACTGGGTTTCGGTCTAAATTGGGTGGCTCTTTCCGGTCGTCCAGTTACCTTACACCTTTCTGGTAGGTCAGGCGGTCTGGGTCTCAACAACAACAACATGAATGTCCTTGCATTTGTTTCAAGTTAGTAAAATTGTACAACTTGAATTTAATTAATGAGAATGCTCGAAGTGAGCCATTTATGTGCCTTTTGTTGTGCTTTCTTATGGGATATAAGTTTAGTATTTTAGTTCTAGTTCTAAGGTTTTCTGATTCCCATTTTTCATTCTGAAATTTTCTTATTTGCATCTTTAACTTTTGAATTTGCGAAAAAAAATATTTTCTTGATGCAGTCCATCTTTTTTTGTCGTTTCTTGTTTTGAGGTTTTCAATTTTTTTTTCTTTTAAATTTTAAAATGTCTAATTGCATTTTCAAAGAAATTTGTTTTACTTTTGATCATATCATTACATGATTCACAATGTATGCAGTTTGATCATTCTGCAGTATTCACATTTTCTGCGCTAACAGCATTCTCTTTACAGTAATTTGAATTTTTGTTTTTACTGCCTGATTAGCTGTTGTCAGCTTTTTTACTTTATCATAGCTATCAAAATGAACCTTTCATTTAATCTGTCAGTTATATTTCAGATAATTTTCCTTTTCTCATATCTTTTTCCTCTTTCTATAATTTCTTCAAAGTGTATTAATGGTAAATTGACTTTGGGAAGAGCAATCAATTTTAATATTTTCTTTATTGGCAGTCCGAGTAGACAATTTTTCATGTCATCTTCATAATCGCTGCTCAAAAAATGGTTACTACAAATTCTGGCATTCTTAGTATTTACAGTGTCTTGTCTTCTACATCTATGTAACCATTCTTGTATCAAAATAGGGTTATTCTTTGGAAATAAGTGAAAGACTACATTATGACCTTTTTTTGTTCCTCACAGTATTTAGACATGTCGCGACAGCACAGCTTGACATTTCTTGCAATATTTTTAAAAACATAAGAAAATAAAAGTTAAAAAGAATTAAATAATATATACAAGAAAATAGAAATACTGTAAGCATAGGTGCTATATGCTTTAAATAAGCTTGGAAGCATATTTTTTAATATTTGCTTCAATGTATTAACACAATACAAAATTTTAAATACTTTTAGCCACACACACCTGCTATTAATAAAGCTTAACCAACCACTGAGAAAAGTATGTAAATCTACTGGCTGAAAAAAAAATTGGGTAATTCTAATTGGATTCCTGATGATGTCCTTCAACAGTTATTTCCATAGCAATATAACGTCACAATAACATCAGTGGTCAAAAAATTAAAGTTTAAAGTACAAAATGTGATAATATGTACCAGTGAAATATTAATTAAAAATGAAGAAACAGCCTCACATAAATTTTAATTTGAATGGAAAGATATCTGTTCATATTCATATAAAATATTAAAATCATGTGAATATTCAATTCGAATTTAAAAATTAATTAAGCAGACTTGGTTTGCTAGAAAGGAAAAAATTTTTAGCAATTTTTTTAAATTCTATATTTAAAAACCTATTTATTTATTTATTTTTACTGTATTTTGCAACTGCCAACATATTTAGCTTCTATTATAGAAACAAGTCAAAGGCAAAAATTAGCATAATTTTAAGCATATTGAAAAAATGTTATTTGCAGGCATTTTTTGGGTTAATTTTTTTTTCTTTTTAGGCAAATATTTAGATTTATTATAGATTAGACAAATATTTATGTTTTAGGCAAATATTTAGATCATTATCACTTTAAAATAAAATGAAATTCTGGACCAAAAATCAGCATTTTAAATCATGAACATATTTCTTATATATATATGATCTGACACATTTTAATATTATAGATAAATATCTTGTTTTAATAACTTACATCATATTGTAAGTAAGGGAATTTTCTGTAAGGTTGACTAAGCTGAACAACATCAGAAGATAAAGATAATGGTGAGAAAAGGGAACTGTAGCTGCTCATGCCGCTTACAGACTGCAAAATTGCATACAGGCGATGCATTTGTTCTTTTGCATCCTAGAAAATAAAAAGAAACATATTTATTGTCATAATTTTTTTTCAAATTTTATATGCTAAATATTGAAAAACAGTGAATAAATATTATGTAATTATAAAACTGTTAACATAAAACAAAAGTGAATTTAGAAGAGGCTATGTTTTTTTTTTTTGGGGGGGGGGGAGGGGGGGATTCATTTTTAATAAAAACTGGGGTGCTACGATGCTTTAAATATTCTGCTTTGCCTCAATGGAATTAACAATTTTATGGCTTAACAATGCTATTTACCCATAATTACTTTTTTTAATAACTCTGCTCTTGCTTGCTATGCTCACCAACCCAGGAGAATTCTTGTGCTCTTATAATAATTTGCAACTACATTAGGAAAAACATGAATGTTCTAATCTTCCTGCAACTGCTTTGAACTGAACAGCTCCCCAATGTTGACATTTGGCAACCATCTTTTCTATAGTGAAATTCACTACAATTATATACACTCCAGAAGTTATACCTGCTGCATATATTTCTGATGGCCTACCAGTTGCTCTAAAGCAAACACAATTTTCATTCTTAGAGTCTTGTTTTTGCTTTGGCAGCATTTTATAATAATAAGGAACCAAATCTAAGTTGTATTAATAACCAGGTAAATATTTAATTCACAATCATGACAAATTAGTTACAATTACTTTGTTTAATTATGTATAAAAATTAACAATTAGACATAGAATTATTAACTAAATCAATAATTAGATTTTAATTGTCATTGTTTATGACAATCATAAGTGCAAAATGCTCTATTTATAAGAATCAATAATAAAGCATATAATTATTAACTGCATTAATAATTACATTACAATGGTAATTGCTCATAATAATCATAGTTATAAAACACTTCTAAGTAATCAATAATAAGACATGTAATTGTTCAGAATTCGGCCATCTTTGTTCTGCTTCTGCAAGCAATCAATCACAAAAAGAAGTTTGAAGTCGGTTAGATCCATTAAATTTAGCCTATACTGGCAATGCTACAATTTACATTAATGAATACTTAATCAACTAAGGCCTAAATCAAATTCTAAACCCATCTTGTACATCTATGGATATATATTAGTCAATATATAAAATTTCAGAAGTGTACATTTTTCAATTCGTCCGCAATACAGAGGCAAAAATTTGTAGTATATATATATATATATATATATATATATATATATATATATTACATAAAGGAAAAGAAATAACAGTTAATTATATTAATTTTTTTATAACACTTGCAATATTTATTGATTTTAGTTTAAATCTTAGTAAAATATTGCTGTTCATAGAGAAAATGTAAAAAAATAAAAGAAATCACCAAAATTCTATAAAAACAGGGTGGTTACAGAATCTCAGATAAAAAATTCCCTGGTATTTCCCTGATTTCCAAATAATATTTTAAATTCTCTGATAGGTATAACCATCTACTTTTACTGAATATCAGTTTAACAAGCATAAAAAGTTAATTAACAAAGTTGAATGTGATAATTAAGAATAAATAAATAAAATTATTTACTTTCAGCATTGAAAAGTATATATAATAATCATAGTATTTATGCAAAAGTTATATAAGAATAGTATTATTACAAGAATAGTATCTTTCAAGCATTAAAATTCTAGATAAGCTATAAAACTCAGCAGTGTTCTGTAAAATCCAGTCAAGAATACATATAGTTAAATATCACTTATTGCAATAAAATTATGTATAAACAGAAACAGTATTTTTTTTAATTCCTGTCACTGAAATATGTTGATAACTTTCAAAACAATTAAGATGAGAGGGATCACTGAGAAACGTTGAAATGTTAAAATATTTTCTTTTTATTGAGGTGTCCAATAGGCTGTCTCTTGTCACATGAAACCCGAATAAAGAATTCTACACATGTGTATCATTGTGATCGGAAGAAAGCTGTGTGATTACCTTAAAAATTCCAATTTCCATGATTTTACAGTTTATTTTAGGTAAAACCCTAATATTTCCCTGATTTCACAGTTTTTTTTTTAGGAATTCCCTGATATTTCCAGAACGTTGATATTCCCCGATTTTCCCAGAACATTTGATATTTCCTGACATTTCCCTGATTTCCAGGTTCTGTAGCCACCCTGGAAAAATTAACCCAGTGTCTGAATTAAAAATGAATGTACCACGCAAATCTACAGGCATCACCTTTTACTTTGATATGTGGTTTGTTGTTGTTGAGACCCAGACCGTCCGACCTACCAGAAAGGTGTAAGGTAACTGTTTGGACGGCCGGGAAGTGCCACCCAATTTAGACCGGAACCCAGTGGGAGAGGCATCCACAGGGACCGTACCCTCCTTCCCCTACCACCAACCTCTCGAAAGGACTTACGAACCCACATGTTTAACGTACTCCGCGTGAACACGGTGGCAGTTTTGGCAGTGGCTGGAATCCAACCCGGGCCTACCGAGTGCAACTCCAGCGCGCTAACCAATGGGCTACAGCGCCCTGATATGTGGTTTGTATCTTTGTTGTTGCTGCTGCTATTTGTTTGTCTGGAACAAGACCAAAACAAGGTCATAAGACAAAAGTCTATGCCAAATGGGGGAGAAACTGTAGCTTCTGTTAATCCAAAGACCCTAAACACACCATGGCAAAGATGAATTTTTTTAATATCACCCAATTTAAACCGGAATCCAGTGGGGATGGCATCCACAGAGACCATACTCTTCTTCCTCTGTCCATCATCTCCATAAGGACTTTCAGAACTACAAATTTAACGTGTCTATACTCCACATACGTTTATATTTTTACATTGTAGATCAGACAAGAGTTTGAATGCACAGCAAAAAAAATTATAGACCAAATATAGATATATAATAAACAGTTATTAAGGGACTCTTCATGAGGTCTCTAAATATATATTAGAATAAATTCAATAATTAAAAAAAAACATATCTGTTAGACACATCATCAAAGTTTTATGAAATAAATGAACATTAAAATTTACCTGATAAGGTGGGGCTTTACTGCTTTGATAGGTAGGAAAGCATAAAGATGGTAGTCTGCTGTATTCATCATCAAGATATTGCAATACATGATTAGAAACACCCGAGAACCCATTATAGGAATCATAAATTAATTGAAAACCCTAAAAATAAAAAGTAAAACAATTGGAATTCGAAGAATCATCCTTTAAAATATACAGATATGTCAATCATATATATTTATTGCAAATTCTAAAAATAAACATGAAGCTATGAGTTAAGATTCTAATCATTTCAAATTATACTGTCGTATCGACTTTGGAACGTCTTCTCAATTTTTCGTGTTTCTGAGCTATTTTGCTGAAATACATTTTGTTTCCGTAGGCTAATGAGGGAAAGTAAGATTTCATTCGGAGATTTGTTTTACCGTTACTTGGCTGTCACCAGCGTTCGTCTGGTAGTGATGTGTATTGCGGTTTTAATGACGATACGTCACTGGTGCAGGTGTCGGTTAGCCAATGAGGGCTTGATTGTTGGGTCATGTGGCAGCTGTTGGAATGACGCTCCAGGCATTTAACTCTGAATGAGGATGGAGTGCGAAAGCCAGGGAAGATTCGGTGTTTGGATGAATAAAGATGTTTGTGTGGTTTTCTATTAAAATAATGAGTATATTAATAATTTTGGAATGTAAAATGGAGTGATAATGAGAGGAAAAGGACCTTGCTTACCACCATCAAAAATCTATTGCCAACAAGACGGTTTCTTCGAGTTTTGATTTCGTCAACTGAATGTATCTTAGTGTGCAAAACACGGAAAATGCTGTTCTGCACAAAATTATGAATGTTGCCTTGTGAACTAAATTCATCTCCGGGAATTGTAAATGCTTTAGTTTGGAGATTACCGACCTTGAGCCTTTGGCCATCCAGGGCCCTTTGAAAGTGCAAATGGTAGCAGGAGTGAGATTGATACGGTCTCCCTTCTCCTCAGAATTGTTGGATAGGTATTGTGTTGTCAACAGCATTTGTAACTACATTTTTGTATTTGAGTTGTTTGCATAAGAAAACATTGTATTTACGGAGGAACAAGAAAATGCTTATTGTATTGCTTAAATATAGTTAATTTCGATTTGAATAAATATTTATGATTTAGAATTTACTTGTTCTGCTTTCCACTACTTGATAAATTTGAGTGTTGCTCTTTCCATTAGCATCAAACTACGGCTGACCAACCGATTCCTAGAATCGGCCGGGGAAATGTGCCTGAACAACACAACGCATATTGATATTAGGTGGTATCTAAAAATTCTATATGATCACTTACTCTTCAAGAAAATATTACCTTCTAATTGTTCTGTTCCCAGATGGCAGTTGTCAATCTTACTTATTTTCGATCTGTTCTTAATACCACAACAAGTTATCACAATCTCAAAACCAATATTACAATTTGATACCACGAAACCTATTGTACAATATCTAAGAAAAATACTAATTGCATGCCTGTGTGTGAAAGGGGGCAACTTGTAATACTTGAAAAAGTATCATTTATCTACAAATGATTAATAAAGTTATGGGTTGACATGATTTATGATGATTTAAGGTATGGTGATTTAAGAGCACCATAGGAGACCCATTAGTTTTCTGTTTCATGTTTTTACTGGTACTGGTAGAGAAATCTGACAACATAAGAGAAAACACTTACTCAATGTAAATAAATGAAGTGATGGAATAAAATGAGTTACTAGTTCTCTCACACTGTAAAGCTCTCTTTATCTGTTATCTCTATCTGTTCTCTCACACTGTCTTCTGTAAATGCAACAACTTTTCAAACAGTAAACAAAGCATCTGGAATATGCTTTTGGCAACTCAAGTACTTCAGTTTTATGCCCATTATGGAATCTCCCAAAAATTTATTGCACCACATATACCTTGGCAGGGAGGATGGTGGAAACATATGGTAAGAATAAAAAAACACTGCTTATAAAAGTACATAACACTGTGCCATACTCACATCGCTACTCACTGTGCTGTACTCACATTGTTACTCATTGTGCTGTACTCACATTGCTACTCACTGTGCTGTACTCACATCGCTATTCACTGTGCTGTATTAACATCACCACAGTACTAGTGGTTATTGATTCAGCGCTAAATAGTCGTCTATCAACACACACACAAAAAAAAAATGGAATAGATAATATAGTTTTAACTTCTAGTCATCTCCTTACGAAAAAGACATTGACATCTGCACCATCAAAATCTAAGCATAACATATCAAACGTATGCGCCTCTGGAAAAATACAGCAAGATTTAATAGATACTTTCTGGCAATCGCAGTGATGTATTTTAAAATTCAATTTGGAAAGGGGGGGGAGGGGGTTCAGTTTTAAATAAGTTTATATCAATCTCAGGGATCTAAGTTAGAGGTCTGCATGGGCTCTGGCCAGACCAGGTCAAAATAAAAAATAAATTGAAAATAATTTTTTCAGCAAGATATTTTTATTTTATGCCTGATTATGAGTTCTTTCATAAAAACTAAAAAAAAATTTTATTTTTTTTTATAGCTGAATAGGTAATGGTCTTTCATAGAAATAACATTTTTGTTAGACAAAACATGATTTTAGGTAGGGCAAATTAATACTTTGCGTACGGCTACATTCTGGAACTGCAGTGGCCCAAAGGATGAAGCGTTTCACTTCCGAACGGACAGCCCAAGGGACGGCATATTTTTTGCCATAAGCCTGACTCCCTAGAAAAATTCATTAAAAATTACCCATTCAACACAGCATTCCACTTTTTTTCAGGAATATAGGAAATACTTACTTTGCATTTGATGTATATGTTCCACACAAATTATCTTTTATTTAAATATTAAAATTTTAAATTATTAAAAATGATTAATTAACTTGATTAAAATGGTTATTTGTTATGCAAGAAAAATATTCAAATAATTGTACTTAAAACTTTATATAGCTAATAGAGATTATGTACAATTAAGAAGAAAACAACTTTGCTACTAATTAATACACCTTTTACATGTGACATATTTCATAATATTGATTCATGCACAAAACCAACTTGCAGTCTTTACATTCATAAAAACTATCCATGCATTCATCAGAAATACCAAAGTTCCAAGAATCTTCACTATCTGCATTAATTTCATAACTATCCGGTTCAATTCCCATGCAAGTATCTTCCATATTCTTCCATATGTAGAAAACATCTTGACCCAGCCATTCTTTTATCTGAAATAACCTAATAAATTCGCTATTTCACATTCCTCTAAAGCACAAACGTGAAAGAAAATACTCTCCTACATTCCAATAACTCACCAATGCAATCATTAAACTAAAATCAAAATGAGAAACCATACTTAATTATAGTATAGCAGAGTCTGTGAGAAATGATATGTTTGTTTATATTACCATGTTTACATTACAAAACCATGTTTTACAGCTCTAGATGAAGTGATGATTCATTGAGACTCCCTATACCAAGGTAAGTATTAACAAAATACATTGTAAATGTTAGATTGGATATTTAGCGTCATCTAGTATTCAAATAAATTCAAATAAAAACGTTCCATATGAAAAAGTGCATTGGTGTCCATCGTCCTTTAGAGTAACTATCTCTTCAAAGCGAATGCATGAGAATCGTCTTTTCCAAGTACATAGTTTCTAAGTCGATGTGTGGATGTGTCTGTCATCTACAAAGGGTTAACTGAGAAAAATGCAGGACATCATTATTAAAATAGACTTTGAATTCATTCCAAGAAACAATTTTTGGCCGATTTTCAGGAGTTTTTTAATAAATAATTAAAAATCTATTATTATTTTTACTTTTAAATAACTAATAGTTTTCTATAAAAAATGCTTTCATAAACCACTAAATATGATTTTGGAGAGTGCAAATTAACTGAGATAAATGCATGGAATACATAGATACAGTCATATACATTTTAATAGTGCAAATATGTAATCAAAACATAGAGGAATTAATTTAAAAACAATAAATAATGAATCCATAAGTTTAAAAATCTAAACTTTTTTATATTGTTTGAATTCATTGTTAGAGAAAGTATGTTGTTCAATACATTCCTTTGTACTGATGAATGATGACTTATATCCAGTATGAAGCAAAACTATTTTTAAAGATCATTTAGATAAATTAATAAATAGTCTTAATTTCCTCTTTAAATTTCTTTTGAAGAAATTTGAAGCCGGTTACTTGACAGGACTGAATTAATCAGTTTCTATAGATGTTTGCAAAATTCTGACATATAGTAACTTTTTTCCTATCATTGCAAATATTGGCTACTCCATGCTAAAGAGTATATAATAATCTCAAAATCGGTCCATGGATGCATCTGCAATGGAAGTATATTCATCATTAATACCAAGATGAAGACTGAGATTTATGTTGAGTTTTCTTAAAGGAACATTATCAAAAACAGCATTATCAATAAAAAATTTTAAAAAACTGTATGAGAGAGATAAAATCATTAGCATTTTAAAAATCAGCATAAAAGCTACCTTTCGAAGCACTATTAATTATACAAATGACAAAATACATACTACACCCCAGTTCAATTTCTGAGATTTTATCTTAAAATTTAAAGATTTTGTTTGCTAGTTTAAACCCTGTATGGTTACCTGTAAATAATCACATTCTTCAGTCATTCTTCGTATTGCTTCCTCAATCTCGTCTTTTCCATTCTTTTTATATATTTCATCTCCGGAACTGTAAACTTCCAAAGGGCTTTTATTTCTAAAAAATAAAATCAACTTTACACATGGAAAACTCACCTATTTATCAAATTATTACTTCAAAATTGTCAAATTCATAATATAGCATTTACAAAATTTAATATTCAGAAAGGTGGAGTTAAAACTTTCTGTAGTATAATGTAAAATAGCCTGGAAAATTTGATGGTCTTTTCTTATATGTGGCCAAAAATTCTTTACTGACTGATCTCTTATTAAGGAAGTTGTATACTAATGGTATGAAATTTGAACAGCCTCCCAGAAATTGTCTAACATTCTAATCTACCACTGAAAATCTTGAAAATTAAGTTTAAATGATAGTTGAGTTTAAATTATAAGATAAATATCCATGTTTAGCATAATTGCACATTTTCTACATTTAATTTTAATTTTTTTTTTTTTAAATCTTATTGGGGGAGGGGGAATGAAGTATTTTTTCAAGCACCTGTTTGTATCTCTCCAGAGCAAGGTTTTATTTAATAAACACAACTTATAACAAACAAATAGTAAAACTTCGTATTATTTAGAATATCTCTATAAGTAATATTTGTCTATAAGTAAATAGAAAATTTATTTTATTCAATACACTAGAACAAATTATCCAACATTGTTCAGGTCCTACATTTTATTTTTTGTTTTTTCTGGCTTCTGTTTTTCTATACACAACCATGCCAAATGTACAATGCAATTTAACAATGGTTATATAAACATATTCCTGCTTTCCAAAGCAACCCTTAGTTGTGACATCATGAACACTAAAGACCTTTTTTCCGAGAGAGCATTTGAATGGAAAATCATAACTTTTATAAACCAGTCTCAAAATTTATAGAAAATTTAGAAATACAGTAATTTAAAAAAATATATTAGAATATGAAGAAATCACTCCATATTTATACCCAAAATTAGAATTGTTGAAGACCCAGACCGTCCGACTTGTCCAGAGGACTAAGAGCAACTATTTGGACGGCCGGAAAATTAGAATTGTGTAAATGTTCAATTCTTGATGCACCAAAATAAAAATGAAATGGCCTAAAAATGCATATTTCAAAACTCTGTAATAACATTTTTGATTGCTAAAGAACTGATTTGTGTGAAAATCACCCATTAAAACAAACACTCAATATAAAATAACTAAAAACACTAATTGAAATTGCTCCAAGACATCTTGAAAATTAATCTGAATTATCCCTGTATTGAATTTCACAGCTATGGATTGCTTAGATTTTTTTCACCATGATTCTGATACAGACAAATGCATAGGCATCTTTTATCATGTAAGATTAATTATACTAACTAATTATTACCTTTAAAAGTAATATTTAATTTTTAAATACTAATTTAAAAAAAAGATATTTTTTTTCTTCAAATAATTGCTTCTGCTGGTATTAAATGTATTAAAGAAAAAAAATTAATAAATATTACCTTTTAAATGTTTATACATACTTTCCATTACAAAATTATGAGATAACTGATTATACAGTCTGAAAAGTTACAATATTAGATGCTATAATCATACAGTTCTGCAGTTCATTTTTATTCTTAAATAAGGCAGAATTTAAAGAAGTTTACTTTTTTTTATGTTTTAACTTTTTTTTTCTTTTTTCCATGTTTATTTATCACCATCTTTTGTATTTTGATTCATTTAGGGAATAATCTTTAGACAATGCATCAACAACTTTATTTAAATCATACTATAATTACAATCCATATAAAAATTGCTACGTCCAAAATATATTTTCATATAATAACAAGCAATTATTATTTGTATTTCAAATGGAATTATAAATGCACATTTTTACAGTTACATTGTTTAGTGCATAGAACTGTACAGTGAATGGACATACTTTATAATCTCTGCATTTGTGAATTTATATAATCACAATAAAATACTTTTGACAAAAAAAATTCTATATTTGTAAGTAAACATTATATGTATTCATCAGCGTAGAGTTTATTTCTTTTACTGGAGAAAGTAAGAAAGCCAGAGTTGAACATCTCTGAAAAAATTAAAAGTTCCAATCGAGCATGCTTATATTCCAGTTTTCGGTCTGGAATAAATTTATACAATTTGGTACACTAAATGTTGAAAATTTAGCTTAATTTATTATAATTTTCATTATTTTATTCATATTTTTAATTTTTGTAATTTTAATATCTGAAAAAGAAATTTAGATTTTGAACTATATAAATATTGATGAAAATAATTATAATTTAGCAATGGTTGTGTTTAAATAATAAGTAACTCATTTTAGTAAGCAATGGCTATCGAATAACTAGATCACAATGTAAAATGTCGTGCAAATAAAGTATGATAAGCAGACATATTTTTCAGAAATGTTTGGATTTCTTTCTTTAGTGTAAAAAAAAATAAATAAATAAATAACATTCTAATTCCAGATTAGATATCTACAGTTCTAATATGAATTTTCATATGAATTTTCGTAATCTGAAAATACTTTTTTAAAAAAATTTGTCACTCATGAAAAAATTAAATGTCCACTAAATTAATAACATAGTTATTTTGGAAAATATATCAATGACTCCCTTTTAACAAATCTTAAATATTTTCTAGGAACCAAGTAAGTAAATATAAATTTGAAGACTTTTCACAAGTGTGAAACCTAAATGATAGAAGAACAATTTTGTTATAGCACACACACCTAGTTATGATAAAACTGCAATATTTTACAGTAACTTATAATTTGAACATTTTAGGCAAAAATGTATATATATATATATATATATATATATATATTTTAAAAGATCACTAGAACAAAAATTTTAAATGAAAGGGCTTTTTTCTTTTTTTTTTTTCAAAATATGAAAGATTGGTATAATATTTATCTTTTTAAACCCCCCCATATCCTAAATTATTTATTTTATAAAAATGTAAACTAAAGTTTTCATAGCAAATAGAATCTACTCTATGTACTGCACAACATGAGAGGAAAGTACAGTAAAACTTAATATTAGAGACTCGTGGAGAACAAACAAATATTTATTTTTAAATTTCACCTGTTAAGAATACTTATAAGCAGGGAATTGAAATATGTGATATTAAAGAATAGTCTCCAGAAGTATCTGATAAGAGAAGTTTCACTGCAAATTTTTCCTTCGTAATTAAGAGACATTCAACAGAAAGTTGTGTCAAATAAAAATATCAGTTTTACCTCACTTTTGTGTGCTATAACAAGAGCAGCTATATCAGCATTGAGCACATGTAGTTATATCTCCTAAAGAAAAGAAGATTGAAACTTTAATGTTGAGAGTCAAAATTAGATCAATCTTTAGATAAAGCAATGATTAATATAGATGTTGAAAGTGATCCCAAGCAATATAGTAAGCTGCCGAAGTATTAAAAATTGTTAAACACCAACAGATGTTTTGATGATTTCATGGATCTCCTTTATCAGACAAAACCATCAGCTAAAGAGACAAATGGCAGTGAGTAAGAGAAATAAGGTGGTATATATACTGAATAAACTTAGAACAGCCTAAAACCTTTCATGAATGTTTATTGATATTATGTAAAAGCAATGATAAAAATGAAGTCATTGCAAAACTATTTACAGAATCCTCTGCATTTTAACCCTCAACTAGTACAACCTACTTGTGTTACGCAACTGGTACAAATGATCTCTCAGACTCTTATCACATTTCGTCCATAACTGAAACTTATACTCTTTGCAAAAATTAAAATTAGATTATCTTCTATAATACTTAAGATTATTTTCTATAATATTTTAGAAAGTAAGCTGTTATATGTACAGCTATGAGGGGTACTGTAGCCATGCACATGAGTGGTTGTCACCAATTTCAAATTGACACACAATCTCAGATGCGAGTATATAGTTGAGGGTTAAGAAATATGATATGATTTGAAAAAATCAAGATTAAGTACAGAACATCTTTGGACTATAACTGCAAAAGCAAAATCAAATTTATGGTTGAAGTAATCCATAGAATCACTGGAAGAACTGTTAGCTTTTAACAATTAAGATTTGTGAAAATTTTTGGTCAGAATCAAATCTTTCAAAAATCGCATAGGAATTACCAGATTAACATATTTGCATAAACTAAAATGTCCTTAATGTGTAAATGGAAGAGACTTTTGGACCAAATGGGAACAAATTATTTAACAAGATGAAACTTTTATGTAAATTTTCAAACTTGCTGAAATAATTTATAAAGAATAACAAATTAATTTTTGTTCAAAAGTGTAAACGGGTGGATGCTATGTTAAAAATGAATCATAAAAATGTATGTAAATAGGCTTTCAATATAAAGGATGACTAGCTGAACCCGCTACAAAAATTTTGGAACTGGAAGTAAATAATTTATTTACCAAACAATTTTTCTACATGCACTATTTAAATTTTTAAATAATCTAGCACATGACATACCATAATTAAACATAAGCTGGGGTGAATATATGTTTACTTTAAGAAAGGCTTCCTCTGTTTAAAAATAAAATTATGAAAACCAATAGATTCTAAGAATATGCAGGCCAGATAGATTCAATAAATCATTATAATTCAAATTTAAATACATTCTAGAGTTAAGCAAAAATGTTAGAATAATCTGCAAGTCGATCCTTTTATTTAAAAATAAATTACACAAATTGGCTCAGTAGATTCCCATAACACAACGGAAATTAAATATAGGATACATAATAAATAGCCACAATTCAAATTTGCATGTGCTCTCAATTTAGGCAAAAAATTTAGGGCTAAACTGATAATCAAAAACTTTCATTTAAAAAAGATCATGAAAATAAGTGCAATAGGTTTCAATAGCATACTGGGGACAGTGGGGAATAACCAACTGCAGATTTGAATGCATTCTCCGTTTAAACAAAAATACTGAGCAAATCTCCAGATCAAGACCTTATGCTTATAAGTAAAATCATGAAAATGAGGAAAATAGAATACTAGAACATACTGGGGAAAGCAATGAATTCATTAAATGGTCATAAATCATACTTGAATGTATTCTTGAATTAATACAAAATGCTAGCAGAATACCCGTTGAAAATCAATGGTCTAGCAATAAACAGCCCCGGAATAATGTAAATTTTTTAATAATTTGTGTTTCACATTTATTCGGCAAATCAAATATGTTTGTGTGCAGAACCCCCAAAAGAAGAAAATATTGGAAAACTTAACTTGTGCACTTCTTCCTTTCGAACTGTCTACCCGTACACCAAATTAAAGTCTAAAGCATACAATTTTATAATTTCCCTTTTCGAACGTTTTTCTGTGGAGCATCCCCTTAAATCAACATTTTTGAAAAACTCTATTCCTTTTGGGTTCTCTTGGGTTGATGTTCTCTATTCCTGAAACTCTATTCCTCTTGGGTTGATGTTCTAATCCAGGGATTCTCAACTTTTTTTTTTTTGTCATGACACAAACCAACTCATGTACTTGACTATATGACATATGAATCTTGCCTAGGCATGCCGAACACCAATATGCAGAACACCAGATGATTGGCCCATAGACCAAATATCAAGCCTCTATCACATTCAAAAGGAAGCATGTCTCAGTTATACGGAAAATCGAACATATTGGTGCTCGGCATCCCCTAAAGTAGCAAATATTTAAAATCTGAAATTGTAAACTTTCTTCCTTTCAAACTATATACCCGTACACCAAATTTGAAGTCTATATCCTATCACTAAGCATGCTTTTAGTATCATTTCACCTTTCGAACGTATTTCTGTGTAGCACCCCCTTAAATGAATGTTTTTGAAAAACTGTATTCATTTTGGGTTTTTTTTATCAAATGATTAGCCCATATACCAAATTTCAAGCCGCTATCACATTGTAAGGGAGGCGTTTTTCATTTGTTCATTAAACCAAATATTTTAGTGTGCGGCACCCCCTGCAATAGCAAATTTTGAAACACTGAAATTGCACACTTTCTTCCTTTCCAACAATCTACCCGTACACCAAATTTGAAGTCTCTATCTCATCGTGAAGTATGCTTTTTCTATCATTTCACCTTTCGAATGTTTTTGTGTGAAGTACCCCCCCCCCCCCCCCCCTTAAATGAACATTTTTGAAAAACTCCATTCTTCTTGGGTTTTCTATCAGATGATTTGCCCATATACCAAATATCAAGCCTCTATCACATTTTAATAGGGGTGTTTCTCCTTTATTCCGAAAATCGAACATTTTGGTGTGCGGCAACCCCTAAAGCGGAAAATATTGGAAAACTGAAATTGTACACTTCCGTCCTTCCAAATTATCTACCCGTATAAAAAAATTTGAAATCTCTATGTCATACCGAAGCATGTTTTTTTTTTTATCATTTCATATTTCGAACTTTTTTCTCCAGAGCACACCCTTAATCGAACATTTCTGAGAAACTCTACTCGTCTTGGGTGTTTTCATTAAATGATTAGCCCATGTATCAAATTTCAAGCCTCTATCAAATTTTAAAGCAGGCATTTCTCATTTGCTCGGCAATTCGAACATTTCAGTGCTTGGCACTCCCTAGAGTAGCAAATATTGAAAATTTGAAATTGCATACTTTCTTCCTTTTGAACGGTTTACCCATACACTAAATTTGGAGTCTCTATCTCCATGCAAAGTGTACTTTCCTATCATTTCGCTTTTCGAATGTTTTGGTATGGCGCATCTCCACTATAGAACATTTTTGAAAAATTTGATTTCTCTAGGGTGTTTTATCGAATGATCGACCCGGGTACCAAATTGCAAGTCTCTATCTATTCTGGAAGTGCCTAAAAAAGGCATGACAGACGGATGGATACTTGGCAATTAGTATATATAGATTGGGAAAATATGCAGGTTGAGAACATTTCTTTAAAACAAAATTATGAAAATCGACAGAGTAGATTTCGAAAACTTACTCGGGATAGAAGTCTCATCAAAACTTAAAAAATATAGATTACAGCAAAATATCCATTTTAAAATCCAGGGTTTTTAAGTTTTAAATACCCCAAATTGCAAAATGTGACATCTTAAGCTAACATTGAGTACAAAAATAAAACCATCATTCGTTGTTAATCAAACCTGGCCAATAAGCACTTTTGTCATTCATAGAAGAGCAAGTTTTCTTGTCTTGGTTCTCTATCATTAGATCAAAACTGTAGTTATGCAATGGTAGGTTCTGTAAGTATATAGCTAATACCTTTATCATGGGGTTTAGAAACTCATTAAAGACTACAGTTTTACTGTAAATATGGATTAGAAATATTAAAAACTGACATTGAAATATTACTCATGTTAAACACTTAAAATGATTAAACATATACATATTGTAGAATAATGCTTCTATACCCTCCCATCAGTGGGTTTTGTGACTACATGCACATCAGTGGGTTTTGTGACTTTATACACAATGGTTTCAAAACATAACAATCTATTTTATGTAAAATTTTACATATGAAGTATAACCAGTAAGTTCATTTAAACTCACATTTAAACAAACATAGCAATATAAATTTACATACAAGATTGCTAAAGTACTCATGAAAAAAATTCTGTAATTTTTCTAATCTTTTTTACATTGGCAGAAATACCCTACTATTGTAGCTCATTTGGTTAAGAAAATAATATATAAAACACATTTTTTTTCTAAAAATTATAGCAATGTCATTAAAAGCAAATTCTATTAATATCTATACAATTACAAATAATTCCCTTCTAATGAAAAATTTTACACACTTACTCTGACATCACTTCATTTAGCAGGCAAAAACTCCTAGGGTGCAAATTTGTTTTCAGGAAATTTGACCAGACTGTTGAAGAGTTAAAATCATACAATTCTTTTGAAGTATCACCAGACATTTCATTACCAGCTGAAATTGAAATAAACAACTCAAGGATATTTATAGCAGTTAAAACAGCTGGACACTCCCTAAATGTCTTATTACTTAATAAAATCATATGATTGCAATAATAATATTCTGAAAATTGAGCTTTGATAAATTTTTCTCATTTATTTGTTTACCAATAATTTCAACTTACTAATTTAAGATGTATGCATTTTAGATTTCCCTTTTCTAGGAAAGGGTTTTTCTGAATGATAAGATGGAAATATACGATTTTAGTAGCCATCTCCTACACTATAGCGAATAGAATTCTGTAGCAGTATAAAGTAATTTTGTAGTTACTTTTACATCATCATATAATGCTATGAATTTTTTTAGTGATGTTTGCACTGTGTAATCCTTTTCGCTTTTTAATGGAATTTTAGCAATCTTTTCTGCAGATGATGCCAAATGAAAAGTTAACTTTTTTACAATTTTAAATATAAATTGCCAACAAATGAGATTTTATGCCAAGCTGGACAACATATCATTTGAATGTCTTAGAATTTTCTAAATTTAAACAGAACTACTTTATACTTTCCCTATGACATATAGCATATGCAAAGGAATAGTAAAAAGTAAATAAAAATGTGAATTCAAGTTTTCATGAATTTATACATTTTGGACACCGAAAAACATGCATCAACTGAATTTAGCATGCTGTGCAGAAGTTTGTATCCACCAGGGTTCCCAGTAAGTCAGGAAAAGAGGGGGAGAATTTCTCTCCTTCCAAAAAATTTTGGGAGAGATTTTCTGTTATAAGGAGAGACACTTAAAATTTCATTTTTTTTTTATCATGCTAATTTAGAAAGTAATAAAAAAGAAAGCATTAACTATAACTCATATTCTTCGACATTTAAATTTTTTAAGTCTTAAAACTAACATTCTTACTAACATTCTTTTTAAAAATTAATTAGGAGTCGTTTAAGTATTAAGTAAGCACATTTTTGGTAATTTTAAAGCTCCCCCCCCCCCACTTGTTAGCAAAAATACTCAAATTCCTGACTTCCCCCCTGCTTACGTTATGATTTTATTTGCTGGCATAAAAACGTCTACATGGGTTATTTTATGTAAAATGGCTCACATGTGAATTTACGATTTTTTTGTCTGTAAACTGCAAAAGTCGAGGGCCTACTGTATCTACTTTATATTTTGATTTTTAAAATCATTTTATGATCAATTTTCAAGCAGCAATAGCAATTAAAAACTTTAGCGATTTTTGATCGCCGAAGGCGAATATCGACGAAAACTATTTCACTAGGCAAATAGAATTAAGTAATAAATTTGACTTTATGTTTGAAAATGGATTTTTTTTGTATTTTTTACAAAACTTGCAGAACATAAGGATTGCACCGTCCTTTTGTTGAATCTCAAGCCAGTCATGTGATTTTAGCCATTTTGTTTGACTCGACTTTTTTCTTTTTGTTTTCAAAATAGCTCTTTATTTCATAAATAATACGTTTGTAAAATAATTTTTCTGTATAAAACGCGAAACAATTACAAACACTGTAGTCGATGCAAACAGATTGGAAAAGTGGGAAATATTTTTCAAATTAAACGAGGTATGCCGAGGATAGCGTACAAATGCAGGTTTTCGTGATACTGCTGCAAAATAACCTTTCATTTTATTAATAATACGGTAGAAAAATGGTTTGGTTTTTATTATTTGTATATTAAACGACATAATTATAAAAAAATTCAGTCGGTGCAAATATATTGGGAAAATGGCAAAAAGATATTCATTGGTCATCTCTCCTCAGAAAATGTGGGAATCGCCGTATGCGAACGCCGTTTTCGCAATCGCGGAGAAACAGATTTTCAGATCATGTAAGAAAGGAATGTCTCTGATAAAAAATTCGTTGCTTTGTTCAAATTTTGTAACATTTTTTGGGCATATATGGCCAATTTCATGACATTTTCGGGATTTTTGTAACCTGTAGACATACTCTGTACGGGGGAAAGGATTTTAGTCCGCGGAAAGAAGAAAATTTCTCGAGCAAAACACAAAAAATGCGGGAAGTACGCGGAAAGAGCATAATTCAAATCCGTGAAAGAATCCTATAAAAAAAAAAAGCACAATTTTATTTGATCGAATTTGCCACCCGCGCAAGTTGAGGGGACACTTATAGTTTTCTATAAAATATCTCTCTAATTAGAAACACGTAGTACTTTAGTGTACCCAAATCGCGATTGACTGCGATTCAGACGTAGCTACGAAATCGCGGTCCGCGACCGCTCGGCAATCGGCCCACGATTCGCAACAACGAGGCAACTGATCGCGATTTGCGGTCGCGAAGCAATCGGCCCGTTCTCCGATGCCCGATCGGGATCGGGCATCGGATTTCTCGGTATCCAATTTGAAGGAAAAAATAATTTTAGGCCGGAACTGGAGAGAGAGAAATTCTCGCGCAGTCTAAATTTTTACGCGAGATTTTTCATGGATTGCGCGAGAATCTCGCGGGTTCGCGCTGAAATGGGAACCCTGGTATCCACACTTGCTCAGAATTATGGTTCATACAGCTTTAAAAAGTAAATTAGTAGTTTTGAAAAAATATTTAGAAATTTAACATGTTTTCCTATATCCTGCAACCCAAAGTTAGATAATTTATCAACTTTCAAATACTAGCACTTGATGTCTTTTATCTCTAAAAACAAAAAATTACCTTTAAAAGTGAGCAAGAAATATTTTCAAATTATTGACTTAATTATAAAATATGTTACATTCTTACATCTTAACAACTAACAATCAACTAAATTTTAAAATTTAAATTTGATTTAAACAAATACATAAGTGAAGTGATAATAAACACAAGCAGTGTTTTTAAAATCATCTATACCTGAAGTGATTAGTAATCAGACAGCACAAACTTCAGGTAAAAATAATAACAACCAAACACTTTATGAGTTCTAACAAAAACCTATCATTTTTGGCTTTAAAAGCCCTTTCACATGATGCCATAATGTGAAACATTTAATGTTACTTTGAGTTATGGAAATGAATCTTCTACTTCAAGAAAATTCAGTCTACGGAATTAAAAATGTATAGAAAAATAGAAATTTTGAGAAAAAATTGAAATTATTTGAGTTACAGAAAAATTTGGCTCGTAGAAATGTGAGTTATGGAAATTTCACTACATTTACATATCCTAAATTTCAAATATTTTAAAACACAGGCATTTTTATTGGATTGTGGAAACTTCGATGAATGCAAAAAATATATTAACCTCTCCTTAAAATATATACTGTATAAATCAGATCAAACACCTGCCTTTTTCCAGAGAAAATAATACGAATCTATTTGGAGGTGAAGAACATGCATAAACTTTGATGGCAACCTGTGGAACAGTCAAAGGAAGAAGAGGATACTTAATCTGATAAGGAAATAAGAAAATTTAACACAGCAAAGGCATAAAGGGGGAGGGGGGTGAAACTTGCTTGAGATTTTACAGTATATTATCAATCAATGCTGGATAAAAATTTGCAGGAACAGATCCCCCAAAATATCTGAGGCCATCTGACCCAACCTTCTACTAATAGGTAATCTGGGCCTATATATTATTACTTTCATAATGTGTTATAATATTTTTACAATATACACCAGACCATGTAAAATAATGTCGACTCAAGATGTATAAAACATAAAGCAACTAGTCTAATGTCTTCATCCCTTAATGAATATAAATTTGAAATTTTAAAACTATAAAGCAACAATATATAACACAAAAATGCAAAATTTAAAGTAATAAAGAAAATAATCATGTAAAAATACATTACAATTAGAAGGTGGGCCAATATCTTCAGTTTCTAAAAAGGGATTTTTCCTCACAGATGCCTCTTTCATTATATCAACTGTACCTTCCCTAAGGAAAAAAAATAGTCTTGTATTTCAGAGTATTTATATTTGTGTACCATGAAAAATAAAGAAATACAGTACAATGGAATTTATATCAGTCATCACATGTATGCAAAAATATCCAGATTATTAGATACTGTAGATAGAATTAAACTCAATAAGGACGGGAAATAGAGAGTGACAAGACAAGCCATAACATGACTTTAATTTTAAGCTGACACATTATCTTGCAAGTGGTCTAATATAATGAGTTTAACTTGTTTAGTATCATGAACCAGTAAACTTACTTTGAAAATGCAACTAAAGAATTAGAAATTGAAACTAAACACTTAGAAAAGCCATTCTGATAGTGGTGAAAAATAAATTCTTGAAAAGAAATTGAATGCTTGCCCTTTTTTATTTTAATGCTCAAACTATTTACAGAAAGTAAAGGAAGAAATGGAGAATTTTCATTTTTGAATTTAGACTTTATAAGTGGGTAGATAAAAACTACATGGGTAGATAAAAACTATAACACCTTGAATTGATTATAAGAACTTTTCAAGGCAGTCTGTTAACCAGCTTTTACTGTTTAGTTTGTTTTTACACAGATTTTTATCAAATTTTATATACTTATATTTGTGCATGGATTCGCCACTTTGGAAATGGGTAGTAACATGTTAGATCTACCTAATTAATTGCCATAAAGTAAGTAAAAATAACATTGACTTTTGTAACTAAATTTCTTCTGTCTTTGTTGATAGATCATTATCAACTACATTACAAAAGACAAGCTTGAGCAATAATGCCTTAAAGATGTATTTATTTATTACTTAAAGCAAATATTTTGCATTTTATACAAAATACTTAAGATGGTTGAAGTTGAAAGCATGCCAATAAATTATTTGGATTAAAGGCCTTTTAAAACAAAAAAAAAAATCAGGCCTTTAAAAATGAAAGAAATATCAGGCTTTAAGCCATGCAGAAACTAGGGCCTGATTTATGCATGAGCCACTGGGGCCATGGCCATGGATTCAAAAATTTTCCATAATGACTTGAAATTTTTAAAAATATAAAATGTAAATGAGAATATCAGTGATATGCAAGAAAATTTCTACAAAAATATTCAATATCTCAACAAAATTAATAATACATGATCCAGATTTTATTATGCTATTTACTTTAAACATTTATCTATTGTTAACGGCATATATTAAAATATTTAGTAGAGGGTCCCGAAATACAATTAAATCCTAGACTCTATCTGCTGTAAGTCAAACCATGGCAGGAACCCTGTTTAAACAGCTAGTACTTATGTGAATACTAAGTGAAACTGGGTGTTTATTTTGGTGATTTATACATTTTTCTTCTATCTGCATTATCAATGCCCAATCAATAACTGAAAATAGAGAGTAGGTCAAATGAAAGAAAAAATTCCCTTTTGTAAATTTTTTAAAAGCAAGAAATTCTCACTATGGATGTTTTCTAGTCTTCTTTTTTAAAAATGTGGATTGAACATTGAAAAATAAATGATTTCCTAAAATTGAAAATGTTTTGAGATTTTATAAAAATGTGCCTGTATTGAGTGCAGTGCATGTATTTTGCATTTTGGAATTTTATCATTTTAAATCAGGTGTAGCACATACTAAGAAATCTAATATGATTGAGAAAAGATAAGCTAAAAATACTAAATTTATTGTCGTGACTTCTTTCACTGATCTTATAAGACCATATTTAAAAATCCTCATTTTAAATCTGATTAAGTAAAATTTAATATGATGAGGTAAATTGAAATCAGAAAATGAAGATAACACTTGTGTCAAATAACTATATCTTTTGCAAAATGTGCATGCGCCATTCATAAAATCTAAATTTTGGTCTAATTTAAATAAAGCTACTACAACAGTGTTTATTACCGTGTTTAGATTGTACACAGCATGTTGAAGCATATTCTGTAAAATATTATCTAATTTTTACCGGATTTGATATAGAGCAGCATTTTCTAACCTTTATTCATGTAAATATCAGCATCCTATGACTGACTATTCTTTCAATTGTACCCTTTGGCAGCCTTTAATTGTACACCCATACCACATTTGTCAATTTAACAAATTTTTAATTATATGTAAATATGATTTTCCACACTTACTTAAAAGTTTACTTTTTTTAGATTGTCAAAAAAAAATTACTTATTTGGGGAAATAAAAGATGCACAATTACATCTAAATTTGGGAATTCAAAACAGATACAAGAAATGTGAAAATTTCAAAAAAATAAATAATAAAATATGTATATAGATATGGATAATGGAAACAAATGTCTAAAATATAAATATAATGTCACAAACTGCCCCAGAAAATGGAGAAAATGAAACCCAGATAGATTCTGGAGTAAGTAATTCCTACAATATAAGAATTTTTAGTAAGAAGTGTTAACTACTCAAACTATAGTTGAAGCAACAAGTCTGCTAAAAAAGCATTATTACATATTTTTTCATATTTATCTTTATATCTCACAAAAAGAAAGCAATCTGATTTTAATACCAATTCGCCTTCATCTATCAATGCTGGAAAATATCTGTATACCCCTAGTTGAGAAACGGTGGTATATAAGGCAAAGCAAGGTGTTCAAAGTTCAAATCAAATATAAGGAGTGATATAATACAAACTAAATTACATATTAGATTAGGTACATATAAACAATGAAAAAAGCAAAATTTTAGTCCTAGTCTTTGCAAAGATTACAATATAAAGGATGTTCTGAAACAACATTATAGTGTCGAACTAATTGTATTATTATGGCATATCCTCTGAAATTATATGTATTCTCAGGATACAAAAATAAGTCTAAATTTATGTATAAGTAGCACTTTATTCAAATCAGCAATAAGCAAAAACAGAAACAATATATAGTATAACTCTCTAGTTATCTACCAAAATCTCAAAACAACCATCAGATATAATAAAACAGCAATTAAATGCTCAACTAATTTACAAAACAACAGGCAGAGTATTTATAATATGCTTTTACATCATACCAACTGTTGCTAACTGAATGATGACCAGCTTATATATCCTCTGCAGAAGATCCAAAACAACTTATGTAATTCAAAAACTTTTAAGTCAATCATCTTAGTTCTCAAAGTTTCCAAACCTGTCACCAAGTTAACAAAATTTTGCCAAATTTGTCGTCAAAGTTAAGCAACCTAGACCTTTAATTAATAACAACAGTTGCCTGTAAAAGTTATTTCTCAGCAATGACAGGCCCGACACAGTGAAAGACAGTATTCGTATCAGTTATAAACTTTTCAGAGCATTACAATATGAAAGCTCAACAGTGAAAAATATTGATTAAAAACTTCAAGGTCAGATTACTAGATTTTGAATTCTGGCTGAAACAATGCAATGCATAAGCTCATTTATAAATTTCGAAAGCATGACAGCGTTTTCAAACTTTTAAACTATTTATCATGTACTTACCATAAGGGGTTACTTTCCTCTTCTGGAATTCGATATAAAGAACATTCTTGCCTAATGCTGTTGAGGTTTTGTTTCACATCAATCAGAATCAAACGAGGCGTAAAAGTTGCTTCTCTCTAGAAATATAACATAAATTATCAGGTAATTAGAATAAAAAATCCAGTATATCCCACAAATGAAAGCAACATAAAATACATTCTGGGTGATCTTTTTTCAATTTATTTAATTATGGTGTCCACAACCAGCACCACTTCTTTAGCATTTACTTTTTTTAAGCAAATGAACTAAAAATATGCACCTACTATGCAGACACATAGGGCACTAAACAGCTTTATACCACACTTAATAAATCAGGAATCACTACGCAAGTAACATACACCTGCTGTGCATCCTTATAACCCACTAACAATCCTAAATAAACATCCGTTATGCAGTCTTGCAACTAAGTGCTGCCTGCTGTGCATGCAACCTATGCAATGCAACCATACATAGATACATAAGCTGCTACCTGGTCTCAAAACCTGATTTCTAAATAAGTGCTTGCTACATAGCTATACCCTCACATAAATACCCTTAAATCGAAACTACATGTATGATCATAATGCATCCTAAACATGTTTAAAAGGGATACAGTCATTTATTATCTTTTCATGAGACAAATAAAAAATAAAAATATATATGCATTTTACTACGATTACTGTGCGACTGATAAGATTTGACATAATATTTATATTAATAAAATTATTGCACATTTAAAAATATAAATAGCAGCTCTAAAATTCCCAATGTTAACAAATTATAAAATTAATCCTAATTGGCAGATAGAGACCTATGCACTCCCCCTCTGTGATTTTTCACAGTTCTTAGCATAGCAGATGTTAAAAAAATGCCCACCTTTTTCTTTATATTTAAAAATCTATTAACTTTTCAATTTTAGAATCTTTTACATACATTTCTCAATCATTAGCATTCCTTAAAAAAAAAAGAAAAAAAGAAAAAGTAAGGTTGTAGCCCAAGAAATAGCATTTTAAATGCACTAGACATACGAGTGTTAAATTTTGAGCATTTTTGTAAATAATTAAAACTCTTAAATTTTTTTTTTTTAATTTTCAAATATTTCAGAAACATTTCTAGATTATTATCTCTCACTTAAAACAAAACTATGAGTTACTAGATCAAGAGTTAACTTTTACAATCATGGGACATACTTTTTAGTACATACATGTTCGAGCAGAAATTAATAGTTTTCAATGAATTTAATTTTACTTTAATACAGCATTACTATAATTTCCAAGACTAAAACATGGCATTTGGGAGTTTAAACTGGCTAAATCTGGGAGACCTGGGTTTAAAATCAGTTAGTTCTAAAAGTTGAGATAAAATACTAGATATTGATTATTTATAAATCTTTTTCTCTGGAAATAAAACTAAACTTACATTGGTTGCATGACACCGAATGAGATTTGTAGCTAGTACTGTTGACTTTAACTGAGGCATTTTCTTTTTACATTTTGATGCAATTTTTTCATGCTCAGAAATCATGTAGTTGCAACAATCTTTTAAAAATCACAGTATACAGTAGAACCCCCAAACTCGACTTAATGTGGACTGAATAGGCGATGAGTTAGTAAAAATGAAGAGTTTTATAGACTCCAAGGTGGATTAAACACAACTCATAATACATTGCTACAAATAACTCTTTTAAACTCCTTTAGTACATACAGAAAGAAAATCTGTAATCTAATAAAAAAAATTTACTGTGAAATTGCTACAAAAGAAAAATATAAAATATTATATATCTCCAGACAAAATAATTAGGCCCTTTTAGAGAAAAATCTGATGATTGTCTCTTGCATTCATTCCTTCTTCGCACACTTCATCCTGTAGTGAAGGAGGGAACAAAATGTGCATTGTAGAAGCATCCCATCCTGCTCCTTGAAATAACGCAGGGTTTCCTCAACGACCTTCAGTCCCACACTGTGCATCGTCCTCTTAACTGTTTTATCATCTTCCACTTCCTCAGATTCTTCTTTCACCAGTGCAACATCATCTCATAAAATGTGATCATTTTCATCCTGCTTCATCCACTCGTTAAAATCACTGTCAGAAGTTTCCTCTCAACCTGAAAACTTCTTCATGAAGTCCACTAGACCAGAATTTTCTGTCTTCTCTGGGCTCGCTTGGAGCTTATATTCTGAATGGTCAAGCAACTTTCTCAAAGAACAAATGAAGCTAATGGGCTGAGATTCCAAGATTCGGCAATCCACCCCCACTGCATCCAACAAGTAATTTTTTTTAATTTTTTTATAATGTCCCACCTTCCTCCATAGCTAAGACTATAGTGATGAAAGAAATTACACCTGTATTTTTTCTTCAATACTGCAAAAATACCTTGATTCATTGACTAACATAATGAAGTTACATTCGGAGGGACTGGCTCTATTGTCTTCATCTCACAATTGCTCAGCATCAAGTGTGATGAGGCATTGTCTGGCAGAGCATTGGATTTCATAAACTTTTCTACCAAATGACATGTTAAAAACAATATGTTAGATATCTTTTTTATTATTTTTTTTTCAGGGGGGGGGGGGGGGTGATGAGTTTTATGAAGTGTTCAGTTATCGAGAGTCGAGTTTCCAGGGTTCTACAATATTTAAAATATAAAAGCTGTTTCTGATTTCAGATGTTAGTAGCATTTATTTTATCAGCTATTAAACATAAGACATACTTCCAATTAAAGAAATAACCTTAAAAGGTTGTTAAATTTAGCCAAGGCAATTAATTGTCTGCGGATTAAATTAAAAAGGTAAAATTAAAATATCATATGATCTTCCACTGAATAAAAAAAGAAATTGGAAAAGTAACAAGTTTCAATCATTTTACATTTCAAACATTTTAGTATGGAGCACCATATAAAATAACCAAATGTTAAAACTTTGGGTACTTACGTATTAACGCCACCGAGCGCCAATAAAGAGCAATCTTGTTGTTCGCACGCGCACGCAGTGATCTTTTGGATTCCTTGTTGCTTTGTTGTTTGCTGATTTTTGATGCCATTTTTTAGTGCTACGAAAATGCGTATTTGGGATTTGCCAAAAACAGAACAAGATGCAATTTTATTTTTTCAGGAGCGAAATATTTTACCAAAAAAACGAAAATGTACCAATTCCCATGACATGAAACTTTATTTTGGTATAAACGTAAGTTTTGGAAATGTAATTTAAGACAGTGTGATCAGCAAGTGGGACTTAGAAAAGACAACTGGTTTGAGGGAAGCAGAATTCCATTTTGTTCAGCTTTGAGATTCATATACTGCTGGTGCGAGGAGTTGACGTCGATTAAATTTTGTGAAAAGCAACTTGATTTATCGGATAAAACTGTTATAGATTGGAACAATTATATACGTGAATTATGTGCCTTGGATATGGAGAATAAACCAAACAAGAAGGTAGGTAGACCAGATTGCATTGTGGAAATTGATGAAAGTTTGTTTACTAAACGTAAAAATAATTCTGGTCGAGTATTACCCGAACAGTGGGTGTTTGGCGGTATATGTAGAGAAACAAAAAATTCGTTTGTTGTCACTGTTCCTAATAGAACTGGCTCTACCCTTCTTGATAAAATTATTGAAAACATTGCAGATGGTAGCACAATTTATTCTGACAGTTGGAAAGGTTACCAAACAAATAGAATAGAAATAGAAGGATTCCTACATGCTAAAGTTAATCATAAATACAATTTTATTAATCCTGATACAGGAGTTCATACACAAACAGTTGAAAGAATGTGGGGCAGTGCTAAATGGAGGAACACAAGACATAGGGGGACAGCGAGACATCATTTGGAATCTTATTTATCAGAGTTCATATGGCGACAGCATCAGGTGAAAGAAAATAGAGACTGTTTTGAATCTACGTTAAACTCTATATCGGCCCATTTTCCACCGAAATCTGATTGACTACTTTGTTTTTAAATAAAGTGTTTTGAATTTTGAAAGTGTTTTGATTTTAAATAAAGTGTTTTATTTTATGATTTGTCGCAAAAATTTTAGGTGTAGATTGGCGGCACTTAAAAACCGCCAAATCTGTAGCTGCGGTGGCGTTAATACGTAAGTACCAAACTTTGTTCAGGGATTTTATCGAATAATCAACCCTTGTACAAAATTTCAAGTTACTTATATATTTGAGAAAGGCCTATAAAAGGCACAAGACAACACAGATACACTTGAGAATTAGTATCAGGTTTGGATTTTATCCATCAAAAAACAGTTTTTGACATGACATGTGTTTAAACCATGTTTTTTAACTGGATAAATCCACCAAGAACCTCTATGTGTATGGTAGACTTACAAATTACTAAAAAATTAATTTAATGAAAATATTTATTTACCTTGTAGTTCAGACCTTCTCTAAATAGAACATCATGATCTATATCTGATGGAGAACTAGTAGGATCATAACAAAATGAAGATTCCTGAAAGAAAAAAATAAATAAATAACAAAGCCATATTAATGGGCTTTTTTACTATAAAGAAGATTAGAATTTTCGGTAGATTATGCATTTCCAGAATTGGAGTACTGTGCAGGTGTTCGTACCGAAAGAAATAAAAATGAAGATCAGATTGAAAGCAGAGACAATGATTTTTCCCAGGCAGTGAGTGACAGCTGCATTCAAAAGCACAGGTGAAAAACCAGTAGAGGCTATGTTTCTGAGCAGATATTATCCTAATACTGTGCTCATGTTTTGTTTTCTACTAACGCTTTTAAAGAGATTTTACATGTTTTATAGTAATAACTAATATAGTTTTCATTTAACATTTTACAGTAATTTCCAACCATATCTATAAAAAATTTCATAGTAATGATTAAGCTTATATATATATTTTTTAATTTCACAATATAACATGAAAGAAAAATGAATTATACTACATTTTTATAAAAGTACAGTGAAACTGCTCTTAATGACTACTCTTCCAAAATGAATTTGAAACTCAATAGACACAATGTTAATTTTACCTTCTATTAAGCAACTAGTTACATGTACCCTTCTAAATGACCGAAAAGTTGTTTGGATTACAAAGCAAAAAGTTTTTTTCAACTTTACACATCAGACTTTCAAATAGAGTAAAGTTGTAAATTAAGAATCTGGGTACATGGGGGAAAATACTTTCACCAGGAATTGGGTAAGCCTTACTTGTTACTTATTGTGATGTATAACGTGTGTACCCATTGTTAGAAATTAGAAGCAGAAATTCAGACATCAATAGCACCTAACCATTTTTTCTCAATTGCCTAAATGTTCTACTCGGGTACAATTTTGAAATCATTTATTTTGTTTGTATTATGCGGCTCACAAAATAAATTACCTTTTATTAGCTGCTTTGCCTTTGACCCACTGTGTAAGTGCATGCAATCCACAACATGCATTGGTTAGATTGTTAAAAAAAAGAATAAGCAGCTTATCAGTCGGAATTTGCATTATACATCCAAACAAAAGCAAAAAAGTTAGACATAAAAGTAACAACTGGATCTAAAGTCTTGTTCATCAAAATAAAATTTATAGGTGCAAAGTACAACCAACGATTAATTTCAAACCCTGTGTGTACCTATATATGTCAACCACTGAAACATTAAAAACCATTTGCTGTAGGCATATATTAAAAAGTATTTATTATTGCATGCATATATAATTATCTGTGATTATTCTGAAAGAAAATTTTATTTTTCATCTTAAAGTACCCTTACATTTTAACAATGAAGCACCTCTGCATTCCAATTATTAGTTTCTTATAAAACTGGCATGATTATGTTTAATTTTGGTTAAAGCATATTAAAATTGTGCAATTTCAAATTCAAGATAGCTCTATTAAATCTGCAAAATGAATGTTTTCTTCAGCATACAAAAACATAACAATTTGAAGAGACATATTTGTAAATCTCTATATGTAAGTAGTTAATTTATGCATAAGGTTTCTATATATGAATAGCAGCCTTAGTGTTGGCTTGGTTGTCATTCGTAAGTGCTGAGGAAAAGACTGCAAATTGATGATTTTAAGAATGCTAGCATGCAGGAAATGATTCCAATATATTGTCAATACAATGATGCCACATTGCAAAAGTGTAATGCATAAGAATTAGAGAGTATAAGCATCTGTTTTAGCTATCACATTTTGGAGGTCGGTGTAATACTCCAGTACACAGGTTACTATGATAAATAATATATTTAATTAAAATGTAGTTAGTAAAGTATAATTAAAATATAATAAATTACAGGAAACTCAAACTATGTTTCGTTCCATCCTCCACCTCTAGAAATCTCTTTTAGTAACTGCATAATTACATATTAAGACTTTTCTATTGATGTTGAGAATGTGTCCTGTTCTCCCTCACATTCTGACAGCCAAAAATTCCAAAATTTCGTATGAACATAGATACAACAGAGATCAGAATTGAAAAAAATTCACCCTAAATTAGAAACTAATTGCATTTGGGTTTTCATTGAGATTATTTGCCCTTTTTTTTTTTTTTGAAATTTTGTTTTAATATGTGTAAAACATTGGTTAGGTAGCAGGGTTGCAAAAAAGTCAGCTAAAATTTAAAGAAAAACCATGCAAAAGGTTTGTATCGATTTTAACTGACTTTTTTTAGTTTTAATCTAATTAAATATTTTAATTTTAAACAATAGTTAACTGTTCAATGATCAATTTTATTACTTACTAAATTTAAAGGCATTTCAATGAAAATATAACAATCTTATTTTTCCAGTGAAAAGTCAGTGTACATTCATATTTAATACAAAGACCCAGATATTAACATAAGTACTGGGATAAAGGATAGGAGGCCTCAGAATCCTGGATTCTCACAGGGCATGATGAAAAAGTTTGTAACTTTCAGCAGAAAATTCTGTGCAGTATTTTTGGTGAAATGATATAATTGGAGAAGATATATAATTTTGAACTATTCAAATTATACAAAGATTCTGACATAATTAAATATATTAAAATTAACAGAATGCAATGGGCAGGACATATGCTAATAATGGATAACAACAGAATCACAAAGAAAATTTCTATGTACACACCAATTGGGGAAAACCTAGAGGACGACTGAAATTGAGATGAATTGATTGTATGTACAAGGACTTTGAGGTGTTAAATACTAAAAATTGGAGAAACACTGCTCCTAGAGAGATAGCTTGAAAGAAACTTCAAGATCAAAGCCTATAGTAAGCTGTTGAATCATTAATGATAATTATGATTATTAAGATAAACACATGCACAAATAACATTTACTGAATACTTTAAAATTGGACAAAGCTCTGCTTTTTTACATGACAGAAATTAATGATAACAGTTTTATTTTTTGTTCTTAAAATTATAACTGTTTCTGAATCTTTGAACTTGCAACAAAATAAATATTTAAATTAGTTAAAGAGTTATGTTTATTATTAGCCTAGTTAAATATTTTTAAAATCACTTAATAAAAAATGATTTTGAAATTATGAATCAGAACTCACTAATTGGTGAAATGAAATAGTTGTACTCATTTGTTTCATATATAGTACAGCTCTTTTTCATTGGGTATGCCATATACAAATTTTATTTATTAACTTGACATCTTGAAAACAATTTTTGCTATAATAAATGTAATTAGTAAAAGTAAAATAAACAAAATTTGTTTTTGTAAGTGTGGTGGTAGCTTTTGTCATTTCCTATTTTTTAATACAATTTTTAAAGTTTGAGTGCGTACAAGGTTATATAGACTATCAAGTAAGCATATTTTTTCTTGTTAAGTTTATGTTTTTCTCCTCAATATAAGTTTATTTAGCCTATTTCAATTGACGGTTGTCATAGAATGTTTCGTTCCTACTGCTCTGTAGTACACAAAAATAATTTACTGGCTAATCTGTTACCATTTAATGTTTATTTAATATAAAAGTTAACAATTTTCTGAAGTTGTTTAATAAATATTTTAAGAATGCACTAAAAATAATTTTGTGCATTATTTTAATCATTTTTTTTTTACTTTATTGTATTTTATTTTAATCATTTTTTTTATTTGAGAAAAGTTATATTTTGTCTACTTTTTAAAAACAATAAAAAAAAAAAAAAACAGCAGGCTCTTTTTGACTTGGTTGAAATTTATCAACCCAATTCAATAGTATCAGCATGTATATTTTGAAATTGATCCAACAGTGAAACCAGTCTATAACGATATTTTAAGACCATAAAAAAATATCGTTATAGACAAACTTGATATGCATAAATACATTAGTATAGCTAGGACAGCTAAAAATATCATTATTGACAAGTTTATTCTTATAGGCAATATCAATATAGCAACGTTTCACTGTATAAACTATTTTTTCTTAATTCTCATTGTTAATACGACAAAAATTCCTTAGAAAAACAGTAAATAACAACATTAAAATTCTGATCCTTAGTATGTAAGAGCAAGTACAATTTCAATAAGGATTAATAAAAGTTATCAATTATAAATACAATGGATGATGAAAAACGTGTCATATTATTTTATAAGTTTTTTACTTGTTAGTCAATAATATAAACATTTTTTGCCAATTTTCTATATTCCTAACTGAATGAGTTTTTCTATACGATTTTAAGCAAAAAAACATAGGGTGGTGTGTTTTATATCAACCGTGACAGAAAGCACAACAGGAATCCGACCGCAGAAATCCTTGTGAACAAAGCACTTTAAGTTTTGGAAACCTTTAATAGTAATTTAATTTTATTATAAGTCCATGAAGGTGCCTGTAAAGTTCGTAATAGACCAATTTTGTTCCATTTTTACTCCCTTGATCAAATGTTAAATTATAGAAAAACATAACTACAGTTCAGATTAACTCAAAGCCGGATTAATGTGATTTGAATTATCAAAACTTTACCGCAAACCTAAATCTCATTCTTCGCCAAAATTTTACAGTCTTACATTTGCTAAAGACGTCTACTTACGGTGTCTATGATTGTAGCGTTCTCACTCATGAGTAAAATAAATTAAACAGCCTTTCATTTGTTAGACTACAGATCATTTAAATTCCAGAAAAAATTAAATACCTGCATATTCCACCAATGTGTTCCTATGAAATTAGCATACGGCCCAGCTTGGATCGTAACAATTTCGTGCGAAGAGGACATGTTTAAATTTAAAGAATAAATTCAAATAAGTATTGAGTATTTATAATAAACAGTCTCTTTCTATGGGGAGCGCCATATTGATTTTCAATAATGTTGCCAAATATAAAAAGATAAGTAGAACACATGGAGTACATGGAGATTAGTCAGGGATTTTGAGATCACGGTAACTGTTATCAAGATCTGCATGGTTTACAAGAATTCACATTAGTCTGTGCAAGAATGCAAGTGTCCGTTCTCGGGAATAAAAATCGATGAACTTGTGCTTCATGGCGTAGAAATTATGGACAAAATATGGCACAGAATTCCCATTTACTGTGTTCTATATTAAAATAATATTTTATAGCAGCCATCAGGACCGAGAAGAAGACCGTCATGTCAACATCGAGCAGACTGGTAGTTTTCTGTAACATGTGGAAAATATGAATAAACGGATACTAAATATGAAGGGTTTTGATGCAATAGTTATTTCAAGTTAATAAGAAAAGATTAGGTGCCTTGGCATTTGCATTTCACATTTTGGGTCGATTGGCGTAAAAACACAGGAATTTTGAAAAGCTGGAATAAACCGGGAATTTTGAAAGCATTGAAAATTTTGATGAAGAAACTAATTTACTTAGCGAATCCGACACTAGTAATGATGGTTCGTCATTTAGATAAATTTAATAAATCTGTATATTAGTTAAATATAGAAGCTATAGAAATAAAACTTTAAAAATTTGAAATTACTAAAATGTTGTTGAAAATGAGTAAATTGTGTATTTATCACAGAATTATTAGAATGTTATTGGAACTAATATATATTTCTTATTATCATTCCATAAATGTAACCAGTTTGTAATAAGCATTTTACAGTTCGGAGTGTTTTTTACTCTTAAAATATTTATAAATTAAATTTCGTTTTATTTGTGGCATTCATTTTAATAAGAAAGTCACATAATTTAAATACTTTTTAGTTTGTGTAACTGCCGACGTGGTTGTCGAGTGGTCAAGGCAAGCGTTTCCGTAGAAATCGCTCGATCGCCACGTTGTGGGTTCGAGCCCCACGTAAGGCAAGGATGTTTGTGTTGTGGGCGCAATGTGATCCGCCCCCCTCTGGTGCGCCTGAGGCAACGTCAATGGACGGCTAAATGGTTCACACTCTGGCCGCTATAATAAAGGCGAATGACGAAGGTCAAAGTGCCTGGCCATTTGAAAAAAAAAAAAAGTTTGTGTAACTAATTATAAAACATTTTGGTTTTTTCCGCGGTTAGACGTGGAGGTAGTCGGTCGTGTTGTGAAGCGTTTGTTGATAATTGAAAACGTGTATGTGAAGAGTGATGAGGAATGGAGAAAGCCGGTGATGGCTTTGGAAAGCGGATAGCCAAGAAAGTTCTAACGAAAGGAAAGGAAAACGAAGTGAGGAATTGCGGTGTGAAAGAAATATTACAGGGGAGAAGAAACTCGACTTCGCGTTTGAGAATAGTGCCACGCAGGCACGTGTTGTTTTGATGAACGTGAGCGGAGGAAGAATACCAACTTCAAATCCGGTAGAATTTAAAAAGGAAATAATTAGTACAGTGGGAAAAGAAGAGGCTGTAATCCGAGTGGACATTACCAGGAAAGGAAATTTGGCAATTACAGTAAACAACAACGTCAGTGCAAACAACTTATTGAAAAAAAAAACAATTTTGCGGAGTTGAAGTCAGTGCCAGACTAGGATAGAGGCTCTATAAGCTCGAAATACATAATAAGACACATAGACCCGGAGTTAAAATTGGAAAAAATAGCGGAAGAGCTGGTGGAACAAGGGATTCAGTGGAGTGAATAACTAGATTTACAAAACCAAGAAGTGATGAAAAAATCCCAATCATACTACTCAGAGAACTAGGGAAAATAAACAGAGAGGAAGTAAAGTTGGGGTTTTTAAGAGTCAAAACATCAATATACATAGAGAGCCCAAAGATCTGCCAAAAGAGCCTGAAATTTAATCACTATAGGCATGAATGCAAAGGGAAATTAGCATGTAGAGTATGCGGAGGTGAACACGAAGTCCCAAATTGCCTAATTGAAATACCAAAGTACTTTAGGTGCGGGGAAGAGCACTTAGCAACCAGCAAAAACTGCAAAGTTACACAAAAAGAGACTGAAATACAAAACACAATAAAAAAGAAAACATACCATATAGAGAGGCAAAGAATAAAGTTGAACAAAAAAGAACATACGCAACAGCATGCAGAAAAGCAACACAAGCTGAAAATTTAGAAGAGACAAAGGAAGAAGAAAAGACAGAGAAACTAAAACAAACTATAGAAAACCTGAAAAATTTAAACCGGAAATTAATAAAAAATATCAAGGAAACAGAAAACCGAGAAATAGTAAACAGAGGAAAAGTACAAGAGGATATAATATTGCTAAAACAAGAAAACTCCGAACTAAGGGCAAAAATTGAAGGAGTCAAAAAAGAAAACGAAACGTTTAAAACCACTATAGAGGCTCTCAAGAAAGAGTACGAAGACATAAAGGTTACAATAAAGAGTAAAAAAAGACAGCGGAACAAACAGTCAATGGAGGACCGGCAGAAACAGCAAAAACAAACAGCTAATCCAAACAAAAGAGTTATTACAAAAGATTTATCCAAACAAAAGAGTTTAAATTATTTATGAGGGTCTTTTCGTTTTCGGAGCAGGGACTGCAGGTGAAGTGATTTTCTACTGTGATTGAATTTTCCGACTCATACTTGTCGACATTTCAAATCCAGTTACCATAACTCTCCATGTAACGTGGTTGAAACTTGACCTTTACCGAAATTACGGACCTAATCCAAAAGAGTGAGAGGAAAGGTTAAGTGCCATACCCTCTGAATTTTAGCTCCTTGGAGCGTAATAGAATAGAATAGAAATACTTTTTATTTGGATCTAACAAATCTCTAAATTTTCAGTGATTTGCATTTCCGAGTGCAAAAAATAAATATTAGTTTTGTTTATAAATCACACACATTTATTTTTCAGTACAAAACGCAGATCTTTGTAACTCTAGCTACAGTCCAATAAAAGTAAAATTGCTTTCGGAAGCACTAATCTGATTTAAGCAATTTGGGGAGGTATTAGTCCCTAATCATTCCTTTATGGACAAACCAGAATAACAAGGACAAACTAGAATTTTTATTTGCACTGTAGGCACAGGTGAAGTACATGTGAGGATAGGAATTTCACTTGCTCCTACCAAAAATGATTTTCAAACCTAAAAAAGAAGGACTTATACAAAGTGTCCCAAAAAAGATTGAAACACACTTCAATTCTTTACCTATTGGAGATAAGTAGGCAATGTAAATTGCAAACATGTTGAAAGTAGGGTAGGAAATAAGACTACGTTAATGAAATAGACCTCCCATTAATTTTCAAAAAGTTACATTTTTTAAATTTTTATACGACCCCCCTTAGACAAATTTGGTCAATCAGAAAATTTTAATTTTTAATGCAACAAGATCATTAAAAAACCGCATATCCGTATCTTTAAAATTAAGCGAGTTATTTAATTGAAAATTGAACATTGTGAATGGGGACCCTATATCAAATTAGAAATGTAAATTTGTGACATATCACAAAAAAGATGAAACTGGATGATAATACATATGATACCCAACCGCCTAGTGAGTACCACTGCTTTATGTGATATCTGTCTGTGTAATGCTTTATTTAGATGCATGTGTAATAAAAAATTGTGACACATATTAACGTATTTTTGATCTAAACAATTTCCATCGTCAATTTGTTTATGATCCCTATTTTCACTGATGAAACAGCCTTTCACATGGTACGGAAAAGTGGCATAAGTCAGATTTTTTTCCTTTATCCTAATTCAGTTGATTTTTAAGATACAGATATGAGGGGTTTTTTAATAATCTTGTTGCATTAAAAATAAAAATTTTCTGATCGCCCAAATTTGTCTAAAGGAGTCGTATAAAATTTTTTGAAAATTAATGGGAGGCCAATTTTATTAAAGTAGTCTTATTTCCTACCTCACTTTCAACATTTTTGCAATTTACATTGCCCACTTATCTCCAACAGGCAAAGAATTAAAGCGCGTTTCAATCTTTTTGGGACACCCTGTATAGACGGCAAATAAAGAAAAGAAAGTAGCTCATTCACTTCATTAGTTTATTTGGGTCATAGCGTATGCATTTTTATTGCTATCTCATACTATTGTAAAGAAAAAGTATTGTTTTCAATAATATTTAAGATTTCGAGATTTTGATGTATAAAACGTTTGAAGACTTCCTGAACCCATTTCAACTCTTTTTTATGTAGGTCATTAGACAAGCCAACCTATTTTTCTGAGCATTCACTGTCATTGCTGGAAGATGCATTCTTTCGTCAAAATGTTTTGAAACAGTGGCATCCAACTACGATCATGGGGCACGCACAACCCCATGCTGTCGGGGCCGAAGAAAACGAGACGTTCGGCTGGGGTTGATGAGCAATAGAGAACAGGAGTAGAAGCCCCTAGTACAAAATGGAAATGTGCGTACTATAGTAAAAAACACCTTCACAGTCCTAATATCATTTTGTCTCATGCCAGACAATTTAATTTTGAGGAGTCTGAAGCCTCCTACTCCCTGGATCTTCCAGGGCATGATGGTGCAACATTACATCTATCTGAAGCAGTCATTCTCAAAAATGTTTTGACTCGCGACATACTGTTTCGCCGTATAGGATATTACGACATTCCTGTACTAGGTAGCAGCACTGTGCAGTTGCTGCTACCCCTATGGCCCTACCTAGACCTCATGAAGGGCAGAGATCACAGACTCGATGGTAGATATATGAAGAGAAGATGGCTACTCTTCATGCGAAGTCTACATTGGATCGGGACTTCAAGGACTCAATGTAGGATCCGATCCATTACAATTTCATATAGACCTCGGATCCTACAAAGACTCAATGTAGGATCCGATTCATTAGAATTCAATATAGATCTACCCCTGCAAAGGTCTATTAGGCGAATGTAGAATTTATGAACCAATTAACACTCATCACTCTTTTATAAATAACGTTGTTAAAAATATTTAATACCTATTTTATATATTTTCTTATTTTACAATTTTAAGGAAAATATTTTTATTGTTTTTTTTTTCGCGATACAGCCACGAAATTTTGAGGCATACCTTTTGACTATCGCTAATCTAGAGTAAAGAGACCCTGTCGGTCCATGGCCCTTAATAGAGAATTCCAACACTTGGATAACAAACTCGGTAACAAAGCGAGATAGACGAATAAAACCAATTACAAAGTTCTAGAGTAATATCTAATTAGTCGGAATCTACACCAAAACTCTTACAAAAGGCATACATTTGACACAATATGGTTATTGGCGAACTGGGGTTATATTCAGGAATGCCAATGAACAACACTTACTTGCGCAGGAATCTGGTGTAACGCTTGACTTTTAAATCAGAGATAGACAACGTCAGTGACATTATTTGTATACACTGATGAATCATTAAACAGTGTTTAACAGTATTGTGGAGTGGCTGCGCATGCAGCAACTAATTAATCTGTTACCACGCAGCATCCTATTTATAGAACAGTAGAATTTTCGAGCTGAAACATTTACAAAGCTGAAGAAGGGGTGACATTCCAAACAGGTATTGACTTCAATTCCCCTCTCTACGTTTTTAAATAGTTTCGATTCTGCAGGTTATTCTACCTCTATATGTGGCCAAATTAACATAAGATATTTATTGATCCAGATTTTTTTATATATTGTTCTTTAAAAAAGTTAATTTTGATAAATACATTTATTTATCCCTTTTAAGTTGTTCCTCAATAATGTATTTTTAAAACAACTAATTTGTATAGTTAAAAGTACTTTATGTTATTCAAAACACATCTTGAATGTTGCGTCCTATGAATAGGACAATTTACCCGTGGCGTTCTGAATTTTCGAATCCCTCTCCTACTCAAAACAATTATACTCAGGTTTGAAATTAAGTTACTGCTTTTAGATGTTGATTACAATTAATCTAATTATTTTTCCAAATACAGACTCTTCAAAAGACGAAAGATTTTATTTTTAGATGTCTCATTATATAGCGGATTTATGCCGCTGATTTGGAAGAGATATATGTTTTCTGTACAATGTGCTGTACATAGGGGCCGAGTTTTCAAAATCTCGGGGGGGGGGGGGGGGGCACAATTTGGTACACAAATTGGTGATACACAAATTTGATATACAAATTGGGGGCACAAGTTATACAAAAGATTCACAAAGTCGATAAAGATATAATAACTTACAAGACCTCCTTGAAGAAAGCAAGTATATGTCAGTTAGGTGACTACAATTGTTTAGAGACCATTATAAGTTCCTACTTCAGGCCAAAAGAAAGAACTTCAGCCAAAAGAAAAGAACAGTAAAGGCCCTTGACAACCACCAAAAACGAACTGCCCAACAAACGGCAGTTTGTTCTTAGTGGTTGTTAAAGCCGCATACTGTTATTTTGGCCTGAAAGGGGCTTATAATACCATCGAAGAAATTGTAGTCACATAACTGACATATATATGCTTTCCTCAAGGAAGTTTCGTAAGTTCTTGTCTTACAAGCAGCAGTTTTAGAGTGGGATAAACAAGTGGTTAAGGCACGGGTATTGTACTCTGAGGACTCGAGTTCGATTTCCAGATTTGCCTAAACTGTCCCCGTGTACAATCACGTTAAATTTGTGGGTTTGAAAGTCCTCCCGAACGTTGGTAGCAAGATAAGGAGGGCCAGTGCCTGTGGATGGCGTCCTAACTGGGTTCCAGACAAAATTTAGTGGCCATGTCTCTGCGGTCCAAACAGATATCTTACAGCTTCGAGTACGTCGGACGGGCTGTGTCAAAAGAAAGAAGCAGCAGTCTTATTGTACGATAAATATTTTTAATCTTTTAGGCTTGCGTCAGTCTAGCTTACCAGTTATAAAACTTGGGCGCTTTGACTCCTGAACTCACTCCCTTCTTAACGTACCAAATACCATAATCTACGCATTGCATTTCCTCTCTTTGTGGAGCAATTAGGGGTTGAAAGTGAAGGGGGGGGGGGCTACAAGGCTATCAAAAATCCGCCACGTTATGTTCTCCAGCATATTGTTGATTACTCACACCAGGCCCGGATATGGTCGGTGGGATCTCTACAGAGATTTCCAGGTAGGCCGGGCTCATTGCATTTATTTAATTTTTTCCCTAATGTGTATGATGGACTGAAAAGGACGATCATGCCCCGTTTTTCCTGGACCAATGTCGGAGCTAGTATCCGAGCCTGTCCCACACCCACTAAGGGTAAAATGTGATAAAGTTGCAAAACAATAAAATAAAAAACTGGAGTTATGATATGAACGAAACCTTAAGATTTCGCCACATATAAATTTATATGAATCTGGATGTCTATGCCATCATGTGAGTAAGATATGTAAAAACAAGTTTCATTAAGAAAACACAAATGTGTAAACGAAGGGTAACGAAGGTAAACGATGTGTAAACGCAAATGTGTAAACGAAGGTAATGTGTAAACGAGCATCAGCAGGACTAGTGACACTTTTTGCCAAACTGGGATTTTCCCATCAAATAACCCTTAACTGTATACAGCAATTTCTGGAAAAATTCCATTTCTGTTAAAATTATAGCATTGTCATTTTTTACCAATCCCATTAAATAAAAGATTTAATATAGTTATATTATTTTATTCCAAAGCATCTATCAGTACAATTTCCAATCAGTACAATTTCATAGAATGCGGTGCACAAAGCCATTATAACGTATATACCTACCAGTGTTGCGGTTAAATCAAAATCTGCACGTTTAATATGATATGCAGGTTTTTCAATAGTTTGGGGATTTCTCACGCAAAAAGAAATTTTTCTGTTCTAATTTAAATTTATCCATGAGAAATAAGTATGTTTTCATTTAATTACAAATTGAAATATAACCTTTACGAATAGCACAAAAATATTGCGTTCTTTTTTCATCAAAAGCCAAAATGAAACCTTTATTAACAGAATCAAAACATCACACTGCCTTCAACACCACAGACATCACTCATCTGAAACCACACCAGTTGAACATACGCCAAGTCCTCCTACAAAACGCAACCAGAATCCGATATTTTCTATTTTCTCATAATTTATATCTCTAATTCTCTGGTCTCAAGTGACTTAGTGCTTGATGCTGTTGGCTGCCAAACGTCCGGCGCTCACAGGCACAAAGCTACCCGCGAGGTTTGCAGCTGCGGACGGATATACAATGAATGCCACCTGTAAAGACGGCACTGGTATATAGAATCGAGTAGTTATTATAGATAAGATCTCTTTGTGTAGACCAAATAAGTCATCCCTACTTCGTAGTTATCGTTTATTGTTATTACAGGAGGGAGGCAGCTATTTTTTGGAAATGCCAATCCCATAGCTGTAAATACTCTGTTCATCTTTGAATTAGGTTGCCAGTCTAAAAAATTCTGGTAACCGGGTGCTTTTGTCATTAGCGTAAACATGTTCCATGGGGTAAAGAGGAGCTTGATTTGTGCACGAGATAGTTTATGGCGCTATGGTAAGAAAGATGTGAACAAGACCGAACTGAAATGTGACATTTATGTTGATAGGATTTTTTTTCAATTACTTTTATGTTTAAGACATTTCATTTTCTGGTATTTTGTAAAATATGAAGTTAGAAAAAAATCTTGAAATTTCCCAGAGGGGCAAAGTTCAGCGGGAGCTCGTGCCCCCCCCCCTCACCCCCCCGTAATCGGCGCCTATGGTGCTGTATGTAGATATTGCAACAATACCTCCTGATCTGGACGATTTAACGGATGAAGAAAATGGTATTGGAACGAAATAAACCGAAACTGCATTTGTTAAAGACGTTCTAGGTAAAGTATAATTTATTGATCTTCACGATCAGCGCCCCATTCTTTCATTAAGTGAAGTTAAGAAGTAGCTAACTTCGAGCAGAATCATCATATACTTTAGCAAGTGCTTGTCGAAAAAAACTGTTGGCAATTGTTAAATCTGTAGATCATTTCTATCATTATCTCTATGGAAGAAAATTTCTATTGCGGACTGATCACGTTGCTCTGAGCTAGCTCCTCAGTTTTAGAAAACCTGAATGACAAATCGCAAAATAGATTCAGCGACTTCAGAATACGACATGGAGATTCGACACAGAGCAGAATCATCTCATGGAAACGCAGCACTCTCGAGAAGACCCAACCTTTAAAGTGTGTACATTGCTTTCGTGTTGAAATAAAGTTTGGATTCCAGATTTCAGCCATCATCCGGTAAGTTATCACAGACTACAGTTTAAACTTTCTATCAAATCCCTGGAGTGACGGAGAACTTTCTCAAACCCAAAGAGAAGACGGAGATATGAAGCCAATCCTGATCCACAAAGAATGAGCTAAAGAGAGGCCAACTTGGCAAGGAATTTCTTGTTGCTCACCTGAAACAAAACAATATTGGACAACTGTGTGTGGGTTCTCTGTATTTGAAAAACGGAGTAGTATACCGTAAATAGGAGAGTGACAATGTGAAGAGCGTCAGATGGCAGCTATCTAGTGTTCAGCGTACATTCTAGAGTGTTCATCGTACTAAACGAGATACGAGACAGCCCTACTGGAGGATAATTTGGCATTAGTAAGACCCTGAAAAAGTTGGCGAACGCTTCTTCGGGGGCAATGAGTACATTACTTGAGAGCTGCATGCAAGTAATGTACTAAATGCGGCGCTCGGAAGGGACCGCAGAAGGAAACACGTGGCCCTCTTCAGTGTTACAATGTCGGATCTCTTTTCGGGAGAATTGCACTGGACATTTTGGGTCCCGTACCAAGGACTTTAGACAATAACAAGTACATCTTAGTAGTAATGGACTACTTCACAAAGTGGTCAGAAGCTTACGTAATCCTTGATCAAGACCAGCATTGAAGTTCTATCCCAGGACTGGATATGTCACTACGGGGTTCCCTCGCTCATCCATTCTGACCAGGGAACGAAATTTAATTCTGACGTATTCACAGGACTGTTGTGCAAACTACTCGGAATGGACAAAACCCTAACTACTCCTCTTTATCCTCAATCCGACGGTATGGTAGAGAGATTCAAGAGAGCTATACTTAATCATCTGTCCATATTTGCTTCCAGTAACCAGCAAGATTGGGACCGTCACCGACCTTTGTTCCTACTGGCTTACAAAAGGGCTGTCCACGAATCAACCAGACATTCTTCATCGAAAATGCTGTTTGGCCGGGATCTGCTAGTTATCCGAAATAGCATTTGCATCAGTGACGAGTAAACGAGTGTTTAATTGCATTGTCATCTATGTGAGCCAAACGGGACGAAAGAAAAATGACTTATCCGCAGTGCCGAGTTATCCGGGTGACGACTTATCGAGGTTTTATTGTATTACACTCTAAGGCAGTCTTTCCCAAATATCGAACACTGCATACCTTATTCAACATTTTAAAACGTCGATTTCATCAGGTTACTCTTTTTACAGATAAATATTTTTAACACATAAGTATTTATTACTTCTTGCATACTTATATTATGACATAACTGCTTTCTATGATAGATATTGATAGTATACCGTTGCATCGGATGTAGTTAATTTTTTAAGGTTTGTTACTTTCCCTACAATACGTAGTAATGTATAGAGGAATATCGGAATCGTGTCGAAAATCGCAACTCGAGTTTCCGACGGATCTACAAGGTTCGAGCACTCTAGTATCCGAAAACACTTTTTAGCCAGACGTATGTGTGTGTGTGTTTGTGTGTCTGTCTGTGTGTCTGCCTGTCTGTCTGGATGCCAACGCAATGTATGTATCCACTCTAGCGGAAAATTACTTGATCAAATTTCACAAAATGTGGTAAATGAGTCAATCGTGGGTTATTCTGGGGCTAATTTGATTTTAGGATGATTCGGAAAAAAAGAACATACCTTTTTTGCGAAATGGCAATTAACTCATAGGTATCCACTCTAGCTGAAAAACTCATAGGTATCCACTCTAGCTGAAAAACTCATAGGTATCCACTCTAGCTGAAAAACTCATAGGTATTTACTCTAGCTGAAAAACTCATAGGTATTTACTCTAGCTGAAAAACTCATAGGTATTTACTCTAGCTGAAAAACTCATAGGTATTTACTCTAGCTGAAAAACTCATAGGTATCTACTCTAGCTGAAAAACTCATAGGTATCTACTCTAGCTGAAAAACTCATAGGTATCTACTCTAGCTGAAAAACTCATAGGTATTTACTCTAGCTGAAAAACTCATAGGTATTTACTCTAGCTGAAAAACTCATAGGTATCTACTCTAGCTGAAAAACTCATAGGTATCTACTCTAGCTGAAAAACTCATAGGTATCTACTCCAGCTGAAAAACTCATAGGTATCTACTCCAGCTGAAAAACTCATAGGTATCTACTCTAGCTGAAAAACATATTGCCAAATTCCACAAAATTTGATAGATAAGTCACTTGTGGATTACCCTGGTGCTGACTAGATTTTCGTATGATTCGAAAAAGAAAAACCTCCTTTTTATGTGAAATGGCCCTCAAAATTCATCATAATTCGAAACGAAAGACTACATATGTTCAAATGTATCGATTAAATGCTTGTTTATACGTAATTTTTGACGATATAAAGAAAAAGACCAACCACATTACTCTCCTTTCTGTTAGACTGGACGGTCTGGGTCTCAACAACACCCACATTATTCCAGGACTAGTCCTTCGAGAGATATTTCAATTTTTTCGTACAGCCTTGATCAAAAGTATTAGACACCCTACTGGAATCCATTTATTTTGAACTACAAATGTGTTGGGATAATATAAAAATGCAGATATTCAAAATAATCATTTTTATTGAAACTTATCAATATTTGGTTGCACCTCCTTTCGCCTTCACGGCATCAATTCTTTTAGGCATAGAGCGCACTAGCCTACTGCATTTCAAAAGTATTAGACACCCTACTGGAATCCATTTATTTTGAACTACAAATGTGTTGGGATAATATAAAAATGCAGATATTCAAAATAATCATTTTTATTGAAACTTATCAATATTTGGTTGCACCTCCTTTCGCCTTCATGACGGCATCAATTCTTTTAGGCATAGAGCGCACTAGCCTACTGCATTTCAAAAGTATTAGACACCCTACTGGAATCCATTTATTTTGAACTACAAATGTGTTGGGATAATATAAAAATGCAGATATTCAAAATAATCATTTTTATTGAAACTTATCAATATTTGGTTGCACCTCCTTTCGCCTTCATGACGGCATCAATTCTTTTAGGCATAGAGCGCACTAGCCTACTGCATTTCAAAAGTATTAGACACCCTACTGGAATCCATTTATTTTGAACTACAAATGTGTTGGGATAATATAAAAATGCAGATATTCAAAATAATCATTTTTATTGAAACTTATCAATATTTGGTTGCACCTCCTTTCGCCTTCATGACGGCATCAATTCTTTGAGGCAATTCTTTCAGGCATAGAGCGCACTAGCCTACTGCATTCCTCTCTCGGTGTCTTCTTCCATTCCTTTTGCAATATGAATTTGAAGGTTGTTTTTGATGTAATGCAATGCACCTGATCTTGCATCTGAGAAAAGCACACAACTGTTCAATGGGGTTGAGGTCTGGAGACTGTGGAGGAGAATGCAAAAGATATACGCCATTTTTACTGAACCATTTCATAGTCACAGCAGATGTGTGACAAGTTGCATTGTGTTGTTGGAGTCTGATCCCATCCATGTTTGTATCGTCGAAAATTCGTGAAAAAGATGCTTGCAGTGTTGTTTCTAGTACATTTATGTACGTCAAAGAGTTCATTCGTCTTTCACAGATGCACATTTTGCCCACACCATCGGCTGCCATGCATCCCCAAATCATTATGGTACCACCACCATGTTTCACAGTGGGCACTATGCACTTTTTCATATATTCCTCACCTACACGTCTCCTCACATAAAACACACCAGGTGTTTCAAATACCTATAGTATTGAAATTATTTTACTAACATCCTAAAGAGCTTTACAAAAACAGCTGCTACATATTGACAATTTCATGCTAGTTTTCAATAAAAGCAAGTGAAATGAAACATACCTGAACGTTTGATTCATTAGACGACAGAACTTTCTCCCAATTTTCTTCAGTAAAATGACGATGTTAGAGCCCATTCCAACCGTTTCTTTATGTTTATTTTGGAAATCCATGACTTCTTCCTGGCATTGCAGCCTTTCAAACTAACTTCTACAAGCCATCTTCTGGTGGTTGGGGCAGAGCTTCTTTTATTTGTTGCCGCTGATAATTCAGCAGCTAATAGAAATGAAGATTTTCTACGATTTTTCAATGCAAATCGTTTCAAAAGTCGGTCATCTCTGGGTGTAGTGATATTTTCTCTCCCACTTCTTCTACGATGTAAATAACTACCAGTATTTTTAAGACGTTTGATAGTGTATTGCACCTCGCATATGGAACATTTCACTTTTCTGGCAATTTCATATTGACTATTGCCTTGTTCGTATAAAAATTGAATTTTCAACTATTGTTCTTTGCTATGCTCCTTCGTTGTCGGCATTTTATACAGATTAGATCTCAAATTTAGATGAGATTAGCAACAATCACGGACACGTGTATAAACCAGAACAGCGAATGTAACCGATTGCTTCCACAAAAACCTAGAATTTCCAGTTAGCGTCCTGGAAATGTTTCATTGATTGTCAATTGAAATGACGTTTGTATTTTCATTTCAACTTCCTACTACGTATGCAATCATAAACAAATGAAGTGATTTCAAGTAACACACCCGCAGTTAAAGTAGAAAAATTTGGGTGCCTAATACTTTTGATCAAGGCTGTACTCTTGCAACGTCGCCTTTGAAAATGCGTCGAGTCGCCAAACGAAATGAAACTTGAATTAAAACTGAAAATTCAGTGTAGTTTCACAAATACGTATCCGTGTAATTTTATGCAATTAAACTGAATTTAATGGATGATGAAAGAAAGAACGAGAAAATTAATATGAATCTGTGGGAAAAGTTCAAGTTTAATGAAATTTTATAAGTAGTTTTTGAGCTAGAACGGGTACATATATTGCACAGACAAACACAGAGACAGACATACACACATGCTAAAAATGTATTTACGTGCTCTAGATTCTAGAGCAGGCCTGTCAAAGATACGACCTGTGGGCCACGAACGGACCCCGGGGCACATAGATCGATGTCAATTAGTAATACTCGAATTTCATGAATAGTTTTTCTGTACAATGAACTGATTACAGATGCCTATTACAGGTACAGATTACCGATACCTATTGAACATGCACTTATCTCTGTCACAAGTACGTATTCTTTTTATATTGCGTAAGCCTACAATAATATTATAATGCAGCATGCCTGCTTTGATAATTTGACGAAAAATCTCAATGCATTTTAATTTTGACGTATACTCTAAATTTGAATAAAAGTTGTTTCTATATAAAATTGGTGTTTAATTCAATCGAGGCTCGCTGATATACTTTGAAAGAAAAAGTGGCACTTTGCAAGACTGAGTTTGGCACCCCTGCTCTAGAGGTCTCAAAACGTGCAAATCCGTCGAAAAATCGAGTTTCGATTTTATACACGATTCGAATATTTTCCCTATACTTTACCATGTATTTTGGGGAAAGTGACAACTAGTCAGATATAATAAATAGCAGTTAAATGCCCAACGGATTCACAAAACAAAAAAATTAAATTCTCAAGACTCTGACGCATTTGCAATTCACTTTCATTAGCATCAAGTCAGCAACTGAACGATGACTAGATTTTATGCTCTCTATGGAACATTCTGGGAAAGCACGTAACTCGTCAAATTCTTAGCCAATCTACAATAATCAGAAAAGTTTCCAAATCTCGCCACAAAGTCGCCAAGGCGATCGAACGGTCCGCTAAGGTTAAACGACCCGGACCTTCAAACATTAACAATGGTTGCCTGTAAATGTAGTTTTTCCTTGGGGAAAGACAATATGCCGAGAAGAAATGCTATATATTTATAATAAGTATGTATAGCTATTTTATATGTAACTTAGAATCTAAAAATAGATATCGCTTTATAAAACGTTAATATCCGCCATTATCGAGATGTTCATTATTAGTCTAAAATAGAAAAATCTGGCGAGGGCAGCATATGACTTTCCCTACAGACCCAAATTCTTTTTCTTTTTATTTCTTTAATAATTTATTGAGTTTAATTTCACAAAATAGCATTCATAATTATTTGAAATCACACTGAATTTGCAATTTTATACCAATGTTCGCTTTCATTTGGTAACTAGACATATTTCCAAAACCGGCGTAGCAAAGTTGAGAAAAAACTAAAATATCTTGAGAACGGTTCGTTCTAGAGTAATAGGGTTTGGTCTTATTCTTTTAATCGTTCAAAAGTTACGTATAAAACAAGCATTTAATTGATATATTTGAGCATACGTAGTCTTTTATTTTAGGTTTTGACGATTTTTGCGGGCCATTTCGCAGAAAAAAGGCAGATAATTTTCCTTCGAATCGTACCAAAATCTAATACATACAGATAGACACACACACAGACGTCACGCTAAGCTAAAAATAGTTTTATTTTTCCTGCAATACATAGTAATGCATAGGGAAAGTATTGGTATCGTACAGAAAATCGCTGCTCGAGTGTTCGGCAGATCAACACGTGTTGGGGACCTCTAGAATACGAAAAACTATTTTTAGCGTGACGTTTGTGTGTGTGTGTATGTGTGTGTGTGTCAGTCTGTTTGTCTGTCTATCTGTCTGTCTGTGCAGATTTTGTATCCACTCTAACTCAAAAAAAGAATTGACCGAATTTCATAAAATTTGGTAAGTCTCTTATCGGTGATTAGATTTTGGTATGATTCGTTTTTTTTTTTAAATGGTCGAAAAAATTGCCTGTAATCACTCTAGCTTAAAAACTAATAGACCAAATTTCACAAAATTTGGTGTATAAATCGCTTGTAGGTTAACCTGATTCTGATTAGATTTAGGTACGATTCGGAAAAAAAGAATTTGCCTTTCTTTTTTTGCGAAATGGCCGCAAAAATCGTTAAATCTAAAAAATCTAAAAATAAAAGTCTACGTACATATGCTCAAATATATCAATTAAATGCTTATTTTATACGTAATTTTTGACGACGAAAAGAATAAGACCAACCCCATTACTCTAGGGCTAGCCGTTCTCGAGATATTTTAATTTTTTCGCATTTTCATTATGCAACCTTTGAAAATAAGTCCAGTTACCAAATGAAAATGAAAATTGAATTAAAACGTGCAAATTCAATGTAATTTAAAATAATTATGGCTTTTATTTTGTACAATTAAACACTCAATTTAATGAATTATTGAAGAAATAAAGGTAATGTGAATATAAGTTCGCAGCGAATGTCCTGTGCTGTCGTCCACACGGATTTTTTTCGTATTCTAGAGGTGAGGTCGCAAAACGTGTAGATCCGTCGAAAACTCAGTTGCGATTCTCGACACAATTCCAATACTTTCCTTATACATTACCATGTTTTTCAGGGAAAATAAAAATCATAAGAAATAAAATAAGTTCACTATTATCAAATGAGTGAATGATTTTGAAGTACTTGTGGCCAGAAATAAATCGTAGTTTAAGAGTTATCACGAGCCGTTCATCAGATAAATTAGACATTTTCCTTTTCCACAGGAAACGTGATAAAAATAATGACTTCCCATAAAATTCAGTTAGCTGTTTACAATTAGTGTCAACAAGGCTATTCATAAATTAAAAAATCTGATGTGGACAGCTAATGACTTTCCCTGTATAATCCAATTACTAATTTACTTCTTTCACAGTGAACAAATGCTGTATAATATCCACGGCACAGTGTATTTAACGTTGAATTGCACATTAGACACTTTCCCCGATAACAGAATGTAGAACTATACAATGAAGTATACAATTAACTTATACTTCGTACAACCCTAAATTTGCAATTATCGATATTGATAGCATCCTCAATGAGCAATATAGTCAATATGTTAAAATATTTTAATAATTCATCCATTTGGCGTTATTTTCGTTAACGGAACCTTTTCTGCAGATTCGACTATATTTTCTTAATTCTGGATCGACATATCGCCAATAGGAATGATGTTAACAAATTTGTTGCTTAATATTGCATGAAAAGTGAAAATGTTTCACGTTAGTTAATAAAGAATTACATAAAAAATGATAATTTACGTAACATTATTAAAGGTTCTGAATTTTTAATGATTTTTTAAAAATTTCATTCGAAAATTTGGGGATCTTTCGAACACTCGATGGCGTTTAAGATCAATAGGTTTCCAGTATTCACTGACTGTAATAATTTATCGAATTTCATTTGAAACGCTCTGTTTGTGATATTGCTTCCATAGGCTCACGGGTATACCCACACACACATACTTACACACACACATATACACACACATATACTTACACGCACACATACTTACGTACACACACACACACACACATACTTACGCACTTACATATACACGTATACACACACATACTTGCGCACACACATCACACATACACACACATACACATATACACAGCCATCACTTCAAAAACGTTCGATTCAAGTTCAGGAATGCTTGAAATGTGACCTTACGTCGAAAATTCGAATTCGAATTTTCAACTCCGTCACAATGCTTTCCCTGGGCGCGGTAGCCCATTGGTTAGCGCGCTGGAGTTGCACTCGGTAGGCCCGGGTTCGAATCCAGCCGCTGCCAAAACTGGCGCTGTATTCATGCGGAGTACGATCACGTTAAACATGTGGGTCCGAAAGTCCTTCCGAGAGGTTGGTGGTAGGGGAAGGAGGGTACGGTCCCTGTAGATGCCTCCCCCACTGGGTTCCGGTCTAAATTGGGTGGCACTTCCCGACCGTCCAAACTGTTACCCTACACCTTTCTGGTAGGTCGGACGGTCTGGGTTTCAACAACAACAATACTTTCCCTTCAGGATTTATAGGAGCCTTACTTTCCCTATACTTTATACTAAGTATATAGGGAAAGTAAAAATATTTTCAATAACTTTATCAGATGAATAGTCAGCAAACGATTTCGGTATTTGAAACGTAACTTTGCTACTATGGTTACGAATGAAACGAAAATTTGCATAAGAGATTGAAGTGTAAAAAATAAAAGCATTGTCCCCACTATAACTATAAATTAAAGTATCTCAAGAAAAATTGGTGGTACACCAATAGAGCAAATTAAGAAAAATTATGATATTTTTTTTAAGCGTATGACGGTGTAAAAACCAATTTTGTGTATCTATCTGTTCTTTAGTCATATAACTGGAAGCGAGGTTGAATTATAAGAAAGTTCGAATTCGTGTTATTGTTTTTCTCCCAATATCGAAATTTCCTTATCTCTTTTAGAAAATGTTGAAATCATGGCATTTTGAAAGATTTGTTTCTGTTGGTTTAGCAAAATGATAAAGTTAACAGATTTGATGACATATTCTTTTCAACCATTTCGATAACCTCCAGGTATAGCAGTTTAGGTACACGGCTTTAAGGTATATATATATATATATATATAATATTTTATTCTTATCTGAGAGTCATAATTCATCTATTAAATTATTATCTAGAATATAAAAAAAATTATGATATATAAACGCGGAGTTTTTAAAATCAGGATTTTGTCGATGACCCCTTAAAATAAGCTCTGAAGGTCAAGTGGCAAAGTACCAACGACCCTTTTGGGTTGATGGCCTTCATTCATTCTTGACTGTCTGCTAATTATCAGCACTTTGCATAAGAGCGCCGAAGTTTAAAATGAGATGGTTATGAAACTGAGTTATCAGATTTCGTCAGAGGTCACTCAAATTAATAAATGAATTGGACAGTCGGAAAACACGAAGGTTATATTACACTTGTATTGCACTTGTATTGCTTAACGAAACTGTTATATTTTACATTCCTCGCGATGAAATTACATAACAGATATTAACAACACAGATCATATAAGCTTTAGTATAAGCGTATGTTTGTTTAAGTGATAAACATGCTTGTAAAAAACAATCATAGAGGGGGGGGGGACTTAATAGGCGAGGACAAGTAACCAGAGGCTCTTACCCCCGTTCCTTCATTAGTTCTCTATAAGGTCCATGACTATGGAAAACGAATTTCAACACAATAAATTTCTTATTCGTTTGTCCCACCCCCTCTTTTCGAGCTTCTACGCCCGTACTAAAAACTCACATCTAGATGGTTTTTTAGAGTTTCAATCTTAATACATACCTTTTATTTCGAAAACGGCATATGTCACACCCTTTGAAATGGTTTCATTCATTTTTTAACATAAGATTATATTCGACACAAAACGTTTCTTGGCAGCATGGTTGTTTGTGGAACTCAGTCAGACACCCCTTACATAATAAAAGAAGATGTTTGTTTGTCTGTGCCTTCTGTAGTGGAAAAAATAAGCTTCTTAGAGATACAAAATTCGGTGCCAAGGTTAGCTGAACTCCAGATACAACAAACAGACCTCGTCGCGATTTTTTTTTTAACTCGAATTTGTTTTTTAGTTATCTTATGTTAGTTGAAGAACGATTTTGAGCAATTTTCACACAAATCGGTACCTTAGAAAATATTATAACAGAGCAGGGCCGCCCATATAAATTGTAGGCCTCCCCACACACAAACACATGTCCTAAAACACACATACCCTAAAACACACACATACACATATCCTAAAACACACACACACTAAAACACACACATACACATACCCTAAAACACACATACCCCAAAATACACACATGCATACTTACACAAACATACACACACACATACACACACGCATACTTACACAAACATGCACACGCGTATACTTACACAAACATGCACACACACATACACACACGCATATTTACACAAACATTCACACACACACATACACACACGCATACTTACACAAACATGCACACACATACACATACGCATACTTACACAAACATGCACACACACATACACACACGCATACTTACACAAATATGCACACACGTATACTTACACCAACATGCACACACCTACACACACATACACAGACATCATCTCAGAAACGTTCGATTCGAGTTTAGGGATGCTTGAAACGTGCTCAAAATCTCGAATTCGAATTTTTGACCTCGTTACAATATTCCTTATACATTAGTCTATGTTTATAGGGAAAGTAAAAAAATCTGACAACTTTCACTTATGATTTTCAACACACATGACTTGCAACACATGTTTTTCACAGAAGATTAACAAATTTCGATATGTTGGTAAAAATAATAACAAACTTAGAGTTTTCTTTTAACTAAATCCCTTAACAGTTCTATTTGATTCTTCTCAGTTTTTTTTTTCTTTTCCTTTCTTCTAATTTTATTAACGATTTCCTTCCTGTGTGCCACGTAATACAAATACTTTCCGACAGATGCTTTCTTGCCCTTGCTAGTGCGGTTACTTTGTCTCTTTATCTCGAAAAATGGCGCTGTGTTTGCCTCATAAACCGGTTGGTAATTTTAATCTTGTGTTTATGTTATTACTAACCAAGTACTTTAATTTTAGAAACGTTATTTGAAATTTAAAATTTTGATATATTGATAGCACAAGAAATCTATAATGATTTATTTATGCCTTACTTGAAAAATTATATTTTAGATTTTGTTATGGGCATTAAAATAGTAATTATACACATCAATTGATTGAAATGATTCTAACTCATCGGCTTAACCAACGCGTTAGCGATTTCGGAAAAACTTTTAAAGTTACTTTAAATGAATTACTTCAGAAAGTCAGTCTCTTTTCAGTTTGATATTTTTTTACTACTAATAAAAATATGTAATATGCGTCTGAATATGGAACATGAATGTATGAGCAAGCCAAATAACGCCCCCCCCCCCCTCCCTCCATATTTACACTGTTTTATTTAAGTTGGCTTCTTTGTTTGTTTGGGTCAAATCTTGAAATCAGTTTTGGACCCACTTCTACCAAGCGGAATTTCTGGAAATTTTACACACACACCTAATTACGATGGCAATACAACATTTAATCAAATTTGAGTTGATGCCCTCCCCCCAAATTCAGACGCCTTTTCCCCCTTCAACAGAAAATTCCGATTGTTGGCCCGTAAAAATGCTCTTGTAAATTAGTTATTAAGATTTTTCTTTATATATAACCACGGTGAGGGGAGAAAACATATATTGAGAGTGATGGAGAGAGGTTCAAATAAAAATTAAAATAATAATTACACCCACATTATATGGCCAACGGCCGTACAGTGCTGAAAACACCGGTTTTCGTTAGATCACCGAAGTCAAGCAGCATCGGGCGCGGTTAGTACTGGGTGGGTGACCACTTGGGAACATCGCGTGCTGTTGGCACATTTAGGGTGCGGTAACCCGGTGATTTGCGCGCTGGATTTGCACGCTGCCACAACTGCCGCCGTGTTCATGCGGAGTACGATCACGTTAAACATGTGGGTCCGTAAGTCCTTCCGAGAGGTTGGTGGTAGAGGAAGGAAGGTACGGTCCCTGTGGATGCCTCCCCCACTGGGTTCCGGTCTAAATTGGGTGGCACTTACCGACCGTCCAAACTGTTACCTTACACCTTTCTGGTAGGTCGGACGGTCTGGGTCTCAACAACAACAACCCACATTATATGAAGTGATCACGTGACCCATTTCAAAATAAAATATGGCATCCATCTTGTGTTAAAATCGTGATTTTTAAAGTTCTTTTTAGTTTATATTTAGTCTTGTATCCGTCCTAAAACCGCTTTATTTTTGTTTAATTTCTGTGCATCTATATTTTGAAACAACGCAATTACAATATATTTGAGGTTAAATGATCAATGCCATCCATCTTGTGTCAAAATCGTAATTTTTAAAGTTCTTTTAATTTATATTTAGTGTTGTATGCGTCCTAAAACCTCTTTATTTTTGCTTAATTTCTGTGCATCTACATTCTGAAACAACGCAATTACAATATATTTGAGTTTAAATGATCATCCAACTTTAATTATTTCTACAACGAAGTCCAATTTTCACTTATGGAGAATGTAAACATATAAAGATGTAGAATGAGTTGTATAAAAATTGCTGAATTTCTTTAACGCAAAATTATTTAGCTTTGGAGTCTGTAATACAGCTGATATGAATGAAACATTCATTGAGTTTACACAGAGAACAGACGATTTTTTCGATGAAGTTTTAAGCATAGAGTTAAATTACTTGTACCTCCATGGCTTTAAGTTCTTAAATAAAAATAAATTATTGTAGTATTGGGATGAATGAAAGGAATGGAATAAAAGTGTATGAATGAAATATTTACAGCTTTTGAACCAGACACTTCCCGGGAGTCCAAACAGTTACCTTACACCTTTCTGGTAGGTCGGACGGTCTGGGTCTCAACAACAACAACAATAGAGAACCAGACGATATATATTTCAATGACGTCATTTGAATAAAGTTCATTTTTTTCGATGAAGTTTTAAGTTTTTAAAATGTAATAAATTAATGTAGTGTTGTGATAATTTTAAAAATATTACCGCTGAATGTATCGCATTTTAGAGATGTTTAAATAAAATTGAATTGCATTTGAAAATGTTTCATAATCAATGCTTTATGCATGATTGATCTTTCTTGTTTTAATTATCTTACAGCAATGGGATTTTATATATATACAGGGTGTCCCAAAAAGATTGAAACGCGCTTTAATTCTTTACCTGTTGGAGATAAGTGGGCAATGTAAATTGCAAAAAGGTTGAAAGTAAGGTAGGAAATAAGATTACGTTAATGAAATAGTCCTCCAATTAATTTTCAAAAAGTTACACTTTTTAAATTTTTATACGACCCCCTCTTAGGTAAATTTGGTCAATCAGAAAAGTTTTATTTTTAATGCAACAAGTTCATTAAAAAAACCCGCATATCTGTATCTTTAAAATCAACTGAATTATGATAAAAGAAAAATCTGACTTATGCTACTTTTCCGTACCATGTGAAAGACTGTTTCATCAGTGAAAATAGGGATCATAAACAAACTGACGATGGAAATTGTTTAGATCAAAAATACGTTAATATGTGTCACAATTTTTTATTACAAATGCATCTAAATGAAGCATTATACAGACAGAGATCATATAAAGCAGTGGTACTCACTACGCGGTTGGGTATCCTATGTATTATCATCCAGTTTTATCTTTTTTGTGATAGGTCACCAATTTACATTTCTAATTTGATATAGGGTCCCCATTCACAATGTTCAATTTTCAATTAAATATAACTTGCTCAATTTTAAAGATAGAGATATGCGGTTTTTTTAATGATCTTGTTGCATTAAAAATAAACATTTTCTGATTGACCAAATTTGTCTAAAGGGGTCGTATAAAAATTTAAAAAGTGTAAGTTTTTGAAAATTAATGGGAGGACTATTTCATTAACGTAGTCTTATTTCCTACCTTACTTTCAACAGTTTTGCAATTTACATTGCCCACTTATCTCCAACAGGTAAAGAATTAAAGCGCGTTTTAATCGTTTTGGGACACCCTATATACACACACACACATATATATATACGAAGAACAAGTACTTAATTAATATATTAAATGCTTTAAACAATTTTAGTCATTTAATTCCCTTTTTCACGATTTTTGCGGGCCATTTTGCAAAAAAAAAGCAGAGTATTATTATTTTTTTTTTTTCGAATTATACTAAAATCTAAACAGCACCACGTTAACTCATAATCAACTTATCTACCAAATTCTGTGAAATTTGGTCAATTAGTTTCTCAGCTAGACTGGATACATACAATTTTTGCGGGGCATTTCGCAAAGAAAAGCAGGTCCTTTTATTCCAAATAGTACGAAAATTTAATCAGCGACAGGGTAACCTGCAAGTCACTTACCCATAAAATTTCATGAAATTTTGTCAATTGTTTAAGTTAGAGTGAATACATTCATTGCACAAACAGGCACACACACACACGTCAGATTAAAAATAGTGTTTTCGTCTTCTAGGGTGCTCGAAACGTGTAGATTCGTCGAAAACTCGAGTTGCGGTTTTCGACACGATTCCAATACTTTCCCTATGCATTACGCATGTATTGCAGGGAAAGTAATAAAACCTTGGGGCGCCCAAAAAGGAATTGTATTCGGACATTAACAAAATTTTAAGAAACAATAGACTTGACAACATAGAAATGAGATATATAAGAATGGCGGATTGTTGAATCAAAATAGAATTTAAATGAATTGAATGTTATCATTTCTATTCTTCTTTAAAATCTTGTTAATGCCCATATACAATTCCTTTATGGGCGCCCCACGGTTTTATTTTGGCTCGCATATGACCAAGAATGTTGTGCTAGTCAACAGTTATTTTTTACTTTTTAGTGCATTTTACTAAAACCGTGTAATTTAAACAATTTTTTTATATACTATTTTATTATATATTTGCAAGTTCAAAACTATCGAAATTTGTTGATCGCAAGCCAATGACAACAAGCAAAAAGCACTTCACATGCTCGTCGTCTCTAACTATATGTTCACCGCATCTAAATTTTACTGTATAGATTTTCCGCCCGATCTATATACAGGTGCTAGTGAAAGCTTTGGAATGTTTTTTCCCTAAATTTCCATGCGTTGCATGGTGACCGCACGTTTCGACCAGCTGCATTTCACCGAGTTTTCACTCTCTTCTCCGGGTATGAGATAGTTAACGGAAGAACCATTTATTTTTGACTGGACCTCCTGACATTTGATAATCTATAATGCAACTGCATGCATGATCTTTGCAGTTGCATGACATACATATAGTACAATGCCCAGAGCACAAGGTATCCAGTTTCTAACCTCAGATTATTCAGACCAGAGTTCTACATAACAAAACTCTAGCTCGGTTGCAAATGTTACACGCTTCTTTAAATTGAGGTCTAGAATACCCCCCTCCTCTCCTACTTCTTACTCGAATATATAGATCTTTCAATAGAAGGTCCATGTTTGCATTTTGCCGTCTTTGGGTACATGGTAATGTATAGGGAAAGTATTGGAATCATACCGAAAATCGCAACTCGAGTTTTCGACGGATCTACACGTTTTGGGACCTCTAGAATACAAAAAACTATTTTTAGCGTGACGTCTGTGCGTGTGTGTGTCTGTACAATGTATGTATCCACTCTAACTCAAAAACTAATGGACCAATTTTCATAAAATTTGGTAGGTAAGTTACTTGTGTGTTATCCTGCTTCTTATTAGTTTTTGGTACGATTCGGATAAAAAAGAACCTGCCTTGTTTTTTTTTTACGATATGCCACGCAAAAATCTCATGTATCCATTCTAGCTAAAATACTAATTGACCAAATTTCACAAAATTTAGTAGATAAGTCACTTGTGAGATACTATGGTGCTGATTAGATTTTGGTATGATTCAGAAAAGAACAACCTGCCTTTTTTTTACGAAATGTCCCCTCAAAAATCGTTAAATTAAAAGACTACGTATAAAAAGTACTACCATAAAAGAGTTCCGCTAAAATAAAAAATCTGATGTGGGCAGCACATGACTTTCCCTGCAGACTTATATGAACGTTCTCTTTATTTTAACTAAATTTATTTCACTTTTAATTCAATTTTCGTTCTCATTCGGTAACCGGGCTTATTTTCAAAGGTGGCGTAGGGAAAGTACGAAAAACTAAAATATCTCGAGAACGGCTAGTCCTAGTGTAATGAGGTTGGTCTTATTCTTTTCTTCGTTGGATATATTTCAGCATATATAGTTTTTATTTTAGATTTTGTTGATTTTTGCGGGCCATTTTGCAAAAAAAAGCCGGATATTTTTTTCCGAATCGTACCAAAACCTAATCAGCACCAGGATGTCCCACAAGTGACTTATCTACCGAATTTTGTGAAATTCGGTCCATTAGTTTTTCAGCTACAGTGGATACAGGCTTTTGCGGGTCATGTCGAAAAAAAGGCGGGTTCTTTTATCCCGAAAAATACCCAAAACTAATCAGCACCAGATTCGCCCACAAGTGACATACCTACTAAATTTTATGAAATTCGGTCAATTAGTTCTTCAGTTAGAGTGGATACAAAATCTGCACAGACAGACACACAGACGTCACGCTAAAAATGGTTTTTTCGTATTCTAGAGGTCTCGAAACGTGTAGATCCGTCGAAAACTCGAGTTGCGATTTTCGACATGATTCCAATACTTTCCCTATACATTACCATGTATTGCAGGGAAAGTAAAAAATCTGATGTGGGCAACACACGACTTTCCCTGCAGATTTATATCCACGTTCTCTATATTTTAATTAAATTTAATTCACTTTTAATTCAATTCTCGTTCATATTTGGTAACTCGACTTATTTCAAAGATGGTAGAGAAAATACGAAGAAACTAAAATATCTCGAGAACGGCTATTCCTAGTGTAATGGGGTTGGTCTTATTCTTATCTTCGTTAAAAATTTTTTATAAAACAAGAATTTAATGGATATATTTCAGCATACATAGTTTTTTATTTTAGATTTTGCCGATTTTTGAGGGCCATTTTGGAAAAAAAGGCAGGTTATTTTTTCCGAATCGTACCAAAATCTAATCAGCACCAGAATGACCCACAAGCGACTTATCTACCAAATTTTGTGAAATTCGGTGCATTAGATTTTCAGCTAGAGTGGATACAAACTTTTGCGGGTCATTTCACAAAAAAAAAGCGGGTTCTTTTATCCCGAATCGTACCCAAAACTAATCAGCACCAGATTCCTCCACAAATGACTTATCTACCAAATTTTATGAAATTCGGTCAATTAGATTTTTAGTTAGAGTGGATACAATATCTGCACAGACAGACAGACAGACGGACTGACACACAGACAGACAGACACACAGACACACACACAGACGTCACGCTAAAAATGATTTTTTTGTATTCTAGAGGTCTCGAAACGTGTAGATCCGTCGAAAACTCGAGTTGCGATTTTTGACATGATTCCAATATTTCCCTATACATTACCATGTATTGCAGGGAAAGTAAAATTGAATTAAAAGTGCAAATTTAGTGCTATTTTGTGCAATTAAACTCAATTTAATGAATTATTAAAGAAAAAACGAATTTGTGTTTGCAAACAAAAGTCATGTGTTGCCCACATCAGATTTTTTTTTTTTTAAATTAGCCCCATCTATTTTTACTTTCCCTGCAATACATGGTAATGTATAGGGAAAGTATTGGAATCATGCCGAAAATCACAACTCGAGTTTTCGACGGATCTACACGTTTCGAGACCCCTAGAATACGAAAAAACCATTTTTAGCGTGACGTCTGTGCGTGTGTCTGTGTGTCTGTCTGTCTGTCTGTCTGTCTGTGTGTCTGTGTGTCTGTCTGTCTGTCTGTGCAGATTTTGTATCCACTGTAATTAAAAAACTAATCGACCGAATTTCACAAAATTTGGTAGGTAAGTCACTTGTGGGCGGGGCTAGTGCTGATTAGTTTTGGGTACGATTCGGAATAAAAGAACCCGCTTTTTTTTGCGAAATGGCCCGCAAAAGCTTGTATCCACTCTAGCTGAAAAACTAATGAACCGAATTTCACAAAATTCGGTAGATGAGTCACGTATAGGTCACTCTGGTGCTGATTAGATTTTGGTACGATTCGGAAAAAAATAACCTGCCTTTTTTTGCAAAACGGCCCGCAAAAATCTTCAAAATCTAAACTAAAGAACTTGGTATACTTAGATATATCCATTAAATGCCCGTTTAATACGTAATGTTTAACGACGAAAAGAATAAGACCAACCCCATTACACTAGGACTAGCCGTTCTCGAGATATTTTAGTTTTTCGTACTTTCCCTACGCCACCTTTGAAAATAAGCCCGGTTAACGAATGAGAACGAAAATTCAATTAAAATTGAATTACATTTAATTGAAATAAATAGAACGTGGATATAAGTTTGCAGGGAAAGTCATGTGCTGCCCACATCAGATTTTTACTTTCCCTGCAATACATGGTAATGTATAGGGAAAGTATTGGAATCATACCGAAAATCACAACTGGAGTTTTCGACGGATCTACACGTTTCGAGACCTCTAGAATACGAAAAAACCATTTTTAGCGTGACGTCTGTGTGTGTGTCTGTCTGTCTGTCTGTGTGTCTGTCTGTCTGTCTGTGTGTCTGTCTGTCTGTCTGTGTGTCTGTCTGTGCAGATTTTGTATCCACTCTAATTAAAAAACTAATGGTCCGAATTTCACAAAATTTTGTAGGTAAGTCACTTGTGGGCGGGGCTAATGCTGATTAGTTTTGGGTACAATTCGGAATAAAAGAACCCGCCTTTTTTGCGAAATGGCCCGCAAAAGCTTGTATCCACTCTAACTGAAAAACTAATGGACCGAATTTCACAAAATTTGGTGGATAAGTCGCTTGTAGGCCAACCTGGTGCTGATTAGATTTTGATACGATTCGGAAAAAAATAACCTGCCTTTTTTTGCAAAATGGCCCGCAAAAATCGTCCAAATCTAAACTAAAGAACTAGTTATACTCAAATATATCCATTAAATGCTGATTTAATACGTAAATTTTAACGGCGAAAATAAAAAGACCAACCCCATTACACTAGGTCTAGCCGTTCTCGAGATATTTTAGTTTTTCGTACTTTCCCTACGCTACCTTTGAATATAAGCCCGGTTACCGCATGAGAACGAAAATTGAATTTAAAGTGAAATAAATTTAGTTAAAATAAAGAGAACGTTAATATAAGTCTGCAGGGAAAGTCATGTGCTGCTCACATCAGATTTTTACTTTCCCTGCAATACATGGTAATGTATAGGGAAAGTATTGGAATCATGCCGAAAATCGCAACTTGAGTTTTCGACGAATCTACACGTTACGAGACCTCTAGAATACGAAAAAACCATTTTTAGCGTGACATCTGTGTGTGTGTCTGTGTGTCTGTCTGTCTGCCTGTCTGCGTGTCTGTCTGTCTGTGTGTCTGTCTGTCTGTCTGTGGAGAATTTGTATCCACTCTAACTAAAAAACTAATGGAAAGAATTTCACTAAATTTGGTAGATAAGTTAATTGTGAGTGTGTTTTATTTTATTAAAATGAAATAATATGATGACACACGACCATGTTGTTAAACAGAAAAAGCACTAAAATATAATAGTTTTATTTCCACAATTTAGAACGTAAACACGTAAGATAACAAATTTATGAAGGAGCTTTCATAGGGTGGCAAGTGATGTGTTTGTTACTTCATTTTAGACGGAAATGTTAAACATTTCTGTTCTCTTTTCTACACTTTTTACTTTCCCTACAATACATGGTAATGTATAGGGAAAGTATTGGAATCATGCCGAAAATCGCAACTCGAGTTTTCCACGGATCTACACGTTTAGAGACCTCTAGAATACGAAAAAATCATTTTTAGCGTGACGTCTGTGTGTGTGTGTCTGTGTGTCTGTCTGTGTGTTTGTCTGTGCAGATTTTGTATCCACTCTAACTAAAAAAGTAATTGACCGAATTTCATAAAATTTGGTAGGTAAGTCACTTGTGGGCGAATCTGGTGCTGATTAGTTTTGGGTACGATTCGGGATAGAAGAACCCTCCTTTTTTTGCGAAATGGCCTGCAAAATCTTGTATCCACTCTAACTGAAAAACTAATGGACCGAATTTCACAAAATTCGGTGGATAGGTCACTTTTGGGTTACCCTGCTGCTGATTAAATTTTTGTACGATTCGGAAAAAAATAACCTGCCTTTTTTTGCAAAATGGCCCGCAAAAATCGTCAAAATCTAAACTAAAGAACTAGGTGTACTCAGATATATCCATTAAATGCCCGTTTAATACGTAATTTTTAAGGACGAAAAGAATATGACCAACCCCATTACACTAGGTCTAGCCGTTCTCGAGATATTTTAGTTTCTCGTACTTTCTCTACGCCACCTTTGCAAATAAGCTCGGTTACCGAATGAGAACGAAAATAGAATAAAAGTGAAATAAATTTAATTAAAATAAAGAGAACGTGGATATAAGTCTTCAGGGAAAGTCATGTGCTGCCCACATCACATTTTTACTTTCCCTGCAATACATGGCAATGTATAGGGAAAGTATTGGAATCATGTCGAAAATCGCAACTCGAGTTATCGACGGATCTACACGTTTCAAGACCTCTAGAATACGAAAAAACCATTTTTAGCGTGACATCTGTGTGTGTGTCTGTCTGTGCAGATTTTGTATCCACTCTAACTAAAAAACTAATGGACCGAATTTCACAAAATTTGGTAGGTAAGTTACTTGTGAGTGAGTGTGGTGCTGATTAGTTTTGGGTATGATTCGGGATAAAAGAACCCGCCTTTTTTTGCGAAATGGCCCGCCAAAGCTTGTATCCACTCTAACTGAAAAACTAATGGACCGAATTTTACAAAATTCGGTGGATAAGTCGCTTGTAGGCCAACCTGGTGCTGATTAGATTTTGATACGATTCGGAAAAAAATAACCTGCCTTTTTTTGCAAAATGGCCCGCAAAAATCGTCCAAATCTAAACTAAAGAACTAGTTATACTCAAATATATCCATTAAATGCTGATTTAATACGTAATTTTTAACGACGAAAAGAATAAGACCAACCCCATTACACTAGGACTAGCCGTTCTCGAGATATTTTAGTTTTTCGTACTTTCCCTACGCCACCTTTGAAAATAAGCCCGGTTACCGAATGAGAACGAAAATTGAGTTAAAAGTGAAATAAATTTAATTAAAGTAAAGAGAACGTTAATATAAGTCTGCAGGGAAAGTCATGTGCTGCTCACATCAGATTTTTTTTTTCTCATACGATTGTAGAGAAAGTATTTCTTTTCCTGAAAATCTTTGAATTCGAGATGTTTAATCAGTGGGCTATTTGCTAAAAGTGTTCAAATTCGGTTACCAACTAGCGGAACGCTTCATAATTTTTTAACATAGTTTCAATAGATTATCTTAATGAATAAAATCCGTTCTTGATTTATAATTCAAGGCAATAAGTCATTTAACAATAATCCTTCTTATTATATTTGTCGCATTATTGCGAAATACTGGGAAAGAAATCACGAAAAATAAGTGGTAATTTATGAAGTGTCATTTTGGTTATCAAACGTAGCCCTTGATTTTGATGCTATTATAAACTAAGATCACTTTATCAGTTAATTTATTCACGTTGCTACATAGTATCAACGATGAAAATGGCAAAACATAAAGCGTTCGATCAAAAATAGCACAAATAATTCAATATAAGCACCAATAGCTAATTCTTCGTGAGACCTGTTGATAATGCAAATTTGCTATACCATATTCATTAATGCAAATTTGCTATATCATATCTATTGATGCAAATTTACTACTTTATTAATTATTACGAATCATTATTATTAATTATTACATCATTTCAATACTTCCCTGATTATATTCTGCTATTATTATTAAGAGGTATTTAGTTTTCCAAGTTCTACTTGCTTTACCAATTAGAATCTTAGACATTAGAATTTCAAAGTAGTTATTTGCTTACTATATAAATTATTTATTAAAATAAAAATTACATTAAAAAATAAATTGTGCTTAAACATTTATCTTATTGTTTAAATATACTTCCTGAGAGGAACATTTTATGTATTCAACAATGAATTCAGGATAATTAGATTCTTCCAAATGGGACAGGAAACCTTCCATTTGCGAACTTTTAATTTTCACGTATTTAGTTTTAGATCTGATTATTTTTAGTATGTTTTACTTTCCCTACAATATATAATAATGTATAGGAAATGTATTCAAATCGCGTCGAAAATCGCAACTCGAGTTTTCGACGGATCTCGAATTTTCGACAGATTTCGAATATCCACGGATCTACACGTTTTGCGTATTCTAATACACGAAAAACTCCTTTTAGCATAACGTCTGTGTCTGTGTGTCTATCTCTACAATGTATGTATTCATTCCAGTTGAAAAACTAATTGACCAAATTTCACCAAATTTGGCAGATAAGTCACTTATGTGTTATCATGCTGTTGGTTAGATTTTGGTACGATTCGGGATTAAAGGACCAGCACTTTTCTGCAAAATGGGTCTCAAAGATCGTCAGAATGTAAAATAAAAAGTTACATATGCTAAAATGTATCAAATAAATGCTTATATTATACATAATGGTTGACAGCGAAAAGAATACGACCTCGAAGACGGACCATTCTACAGGTATTTAAGTATTTTTAGAATTTTGAGGAAATGGAAACGTTTTTCACTAAAATTAAAAAAAAATTATGAATTTTTTTTAATTTAGCAATTAAGTTCCCTTTGCTAAATTTTCATATTGCTCAAATTTCATGTTGCTCAAAAAAATAACTTGCTCAAATTTTCCTTTGCACAAAGTGTTTTATATTTATTGTTCCCTTTAGGCTATCCCGGTGCTGATCAGATTTTGGCATGATTCTGAAAAATAGAACCGACATTTTTTGCGAAATGGACAGAAAAATCGTCAAAATCAATCTAAAAAAAAAAAAAAAAGATTGAAAATTGCTGAAATATATTTATTAAAAAAAAAAAAATACTATGTTCTTCATACAATTTTTGACAACGAAGCGAATAAGACTAACCCCATGACTGGTTGAATGACCCTTTCTCGAAGCATTATATTTTTTCCCGAATTTTGAGAAGCTGAAGAATTAAAATCCATTCAGATGTCAAATGAAAGGAAGATGCTTTAAAATATAATTTGGATATAACTTCAGAAAAGTATCCATATTTTTATCTACAATTAAACTGAATTTAATGCATCATGAGATGAAAAATGAGAAATGGATTTTAGTCAGTAGGGAAAGTAACGTGTAGCTTACATCTGAACTCGCTTACATCGTCGCTTACATTCTAGAACTAGAAAAAACTATTTTTAGCTTGATGTCCGTGGTGTGTGGGAGCTTTGTCTGAATGTATATTGTATGTAACCACTCTAGCTCAAAAACTGACTGACCAAATTTTATAAAATTCGGTAGATAAGTAACTTGTGGGTTACCCTGGTGTTTATTGTACTTTGATACAATTAGGAAAAATAGAACTTGCCTTTTTTACTAAAATGACCCGCAAAAAATCGTTAAAATCTGAAATATAAGACTAAATACGCTGAAATGTAATTGCTTGTTTTATACATAATGTTTAATGACAAAGCGAATATAATATCAACCTATTACTCCAGAGAGAACCATTCTCGACATTTTGAGATTTCTAAAATTAATAGGAGTTGACCATGTTTTTTTATAGTTAAAACTGTTCGATGAAATTTTTGTATAATTTGGTAAAAAATCCACCTGTAGATTATCTTGGTGCTGATTAGATTTTGGTACGATTTTAGAAAATTGAACTAGCCCTTTTTTAGCGAAATAGCTCGCAAAATCTAAAATAGAAGACTAAGTATCATAAAAGTATTCTTTGAATATTTTTTTTTTACGTAATTTTTAACGACGAAATGAATAAGACCAACTTCATTACTGTTACGAATATGTAAAATGTTTTACTGTGCTTGCCTCTTTTCAAATAAAACCAGGGGACCATTGCTCAAGGCCTTTCCTCTATTCAAGGATGAAAACACCTTTACAGGCAGCTATTCTTATTACGTTAATGTAGGGTTGTCATATTTTAAATTTGCGGATGGCGATGCCAGATTTTTTGATTTATTGCCAAGTTGGCGACATTTCCAATGTACTTGAGCTTTCTCAAAATAATAAATATTCTTGGAGATACGAGCTCATTTCTGGAAGTTTTTACGAACCGTATGTAAAAGGAGTCATCGCAATAGTTGGAGAGTAGTTGACGTCATACGAAGTTGACGTCATACAAGTTGAATGAGTACTATAGTAACTGGTTGTACCGATGGTTAGCAAGATACAAAAATCGGATCAAAATGTTTTGCTGGCCTTTTTTACTATATTCTAAAAATAAGAATACTCGGTTTTCTAATTTTAAAATATTCACAATTTTAATTGTTAGATTAAAAACGCCTCAATTTGAAGTTTATTCACTGTTGGAATGAAATTTAACATTTCATGGAATATGGGCGATTTTTTTTTTTAAATTTTCGATGAATGTTCGGCGAATTTCGTTATTTTTTTTTTCACCACAAAATTCCTGATTTAGTTTCAATGAATAACACAACAGTACTAATATCATTTATTAACATTACAATACTATCGTCATTAATTATCTTGAGTATCGCAGTGCGATTGATAGCACGGGGAATAACGCGGCAGAGGATAATTTCCGCATGACCTACATTCTAGACCACGATTCGCCACTGGCTGAAACCCCGAACGTGCCGGATAATCGGAAGTTTACTGCATATTTCATTTTATTTATAACTTAGCTAAAATATATAGCATGACAGTATTTGCAAATTTTGGTCTCTGGTTCTCGTCTGCCCAAATTATTTTATTAAGCTTCGCCACTGGAAACGCCGTTATACGAAACTGCACAATCAATAACGCGGAGTTGCTCTTTTGCGCTAATGATCGAATGTCTAGCGTGTTCGGGGAAATCTGATATTTTGAGAGGAGTGAAAGAAGGCAGTAACGTCAATCTAGTTCGGATAAGTCGTAGCTGCGCATATTGAATGCGTTTTAATACGAATTCGCGACGGAAATTACATTTGGTTTAGATGTCGCAGGCCGTTTCTTGGTGGGTCCAGCACATGACTTTCGACAAATTTAGATACTGTGTGAAAACAATAACGCCAATTATAACTTTTGTTGAATATAACTCCGCTCAAAACGAGGGGCGAACCCCCCCCCCCCCCCCTACCCCAGAGACATTTTATCTTAACCTGAATTCTATCTATGTGACAACATTTAAATATATTTATATAGGGCAAATAAAAAACTTGCACCCCTAAAATTTCTTTCGCCCCCCCCCCCCCGGTCAAAAAGTCCTGAAAGAAATACTGGAAGTAATTCGATTTTTTCCAGAGATATCGCTCTTCATGTCAGAAAGTAGAATTTCCAATATCTCGAAAACGACTTCTGATAATTCCAACAACGGCATCTATTTATTTCTGATTAAAAATTCTTACAAATTACTTACACTTACGAGGGTTACTTACACTTACGAGGGTCAGTACTTAAGTATTTTTATTGTGGCAATACCAAAAATAACGATTTCAGTGCAGATGATTTTTTAAAATCTCAATTTTCACCCGAACATTGACTGTTAAAAAACGAGAAATGCTATAGAATTAATTCTTTTTGCGGCGTCGTTTTGAAGTTTTCTAGGCAGGGACAAAATGATGAATATAATCGAGGGATTTTCGATCTACAAGTATACTTGCTTTATCTAGACTTGCTTTACAAAGTTTATTAGATGCCAACATGTATTAACATGTAAAAATTGCACTAATTTGTGGTCAATACTCTTTAATTTAGGATATTTGTTTGTAATTATTAAACCTTGACTCTTCTTTTCTTCCATATTATGAAATATATTTATATCACATATAAAGTATTATATCCGAAATTTCTAGACACGATATTTTAACGATGTTATTTTCAGAACTTTATTTAAACCCTTTTAAACACTTTACAACATAGTTGAAAAGTGTTTATGACTTTGTTCATTCTGTCTGTCTGTCTGTCCGTTCGCACGAAAACTGCCGTAAAAATGACTGTATCAACATGAAATTTTAGTGCGTTGTTGAGACGGTCTGTGAGACATATGAGAATGTAAATTAATAATATCGCCCAATTAGTTTTGAATTGCACCCGAGCTGAAAAAAAGAAATACTATAGGACCTAATTTTTCAAACATTTTTTAAGCGAAGTTAAAATTCACAAATTGCTTCAAAATTTTTAGGAAATATTCAAATTATCCCATAAAATATATAAAAAAAATCTGATGTGGGCAACACATGACTTTCCTTATATAATGTAATGAATTTACTACTTTTACAGTAAAAAAAATAGGTTTTTCTTATAGTAGATACTAATATTCTTTCCAAGATATTGAATTTTCGACAATTAGTCGTCATTTTCATTGATTTAGCATCATTTTTATCCATTTGGCGAGATTTTCATTATTTTGGCAACATTTCAAGAAAGTCGCCAAGTTGGCGACATTCCGCCAAATTCGTCGCCAAAATCTCGCCAAGCGTTATGCACTAAGAAAAAAGTTATTCTTACAGCAGATAAATGACTATTGGCGTTCAAATACAAAAGTATTATTCAAAGTATATTTTTTCATGAATGGAACGAACTAGATCCACGAGAATGATGTCACGCAATTTATCGCATGGTATTACATATGAAAAGTGAACATGTTTCTCAATAGGAATTTTTTTTTATGTGACTTTTTCATAATTTTTTTTAAAAATGCACAATATCTCGAGAACGGTTCATGTTAGCGTTCTAAAATTTATGCCAATCGTTTTCTAATGAAAAATTACATAAGAAATGTCTATTTCCGTAACTTTATTAGCGGTTTTGATTTTTTGACAATTTTTTCAAAATTTCATTCGAAAATTTAGGGGGGTTCTGAACATTCGATTACGTATAAAAACAACAGGCTTCCAGTGTTTACGGATTGTGATTTTTGTACCAAATTTGGTTTGAATCAGTACATTCGTTCGTCAGTTATCGTCTCCACAGACTCACTGACACACACACACACACACACACACACACATACTTTCACACACAAACACACACACACACACAGACATCACTTCAAAAATGTTTGATTCGTGATCAGGGATGCTTGAAACGTGCTCTCCCGTCGAAAACTCGAATTCGAATTTTCGACCCCGTCACAATACTTTCCTTATACATTATGTATATAAGGAAAGTAAAAATTTCAGTAAACTATGTTCGGTAGTTTTTAAAATAAAAATTAAAATAATAATTACACCCATATAATATGAAGAGATCATGTGACCAACTTCAAAATAAAATATTGCATCCCTCTTTTTTCCCCAAAGTAAAAATCGTGATTTTAAAAGTTCTTTTAAATTTGTATTTAGTACTGCATCTGTCCTAAAACCGCTTTATTTTTGCATATTTTCTGGGCATCTATATTCTGCGCCAACGCAATTACAATATTTTTTAGTTTAAATGATTATCAAACTTTGATTATTTCTACAACGAAGCCTAATTTTAATTTCTGCAGAATGTAAACAAGTGAATGTAGGATGAGTTGTAGAAGAATTGAGGAATTTTTTTCAAGCAAAATTATTTAACTGTGGAGTCTGGAATAAAAGTGTATGAATGAAATATTCACAGCTTTTACACAGAGAGCCAGACGATTTATATTTCGATGACGTCCATTGAATAAAGTTCATCTTTTTCGATGATGTTTTAAGTCTTTAAAATAAATGATTGTAGTTCTGTGATAATTAACGAAATATCACTACTGAATATATAGCATTTTAGAGATATTTAAATAAAATTGTATTTCAGTTGGAAAGTGTTTCATAATCAATGCTTTATTCATGATTGATCTTTCTTGTTTGTTAACACTTTACCACAAAGTAGAAAAGTGTTTATGACTTTGTTCATTCTGTCTGTCTGTCTGTCTGTCTGTCTGTCTGTCCGTTAGCACGATAACTGCCGTAAAAATGACTTAATCAAAATGAAATTTTAGTATGTTGTTCAGACGGTCTGTAGGACCTATGGGAATATAAATGAATAATATCACTCAATTAGTTTTGGATTGAACCCGGGTTGAAAAAATGAAATACATTGAACCCTATGGGACCTAATTTTTCAAACATTTTTTAAGCGGATTTAAAATTCACAAATTGCTTCGAAAATTTTAGGTAATATTCAAAGTATTCCATAAAATATATAAAAAAAAATTCAGCAAAATATATTCGTTAGTTTTTAAATAAAAATTAAAATAATAATTACACCTCTTATATGAAGCTGTCACGTGACCATGATATGAAAATATCACGTGACCCACTTCAAAATATAATACGGCATCCATCTTGTCTCAAAATCGTGATTTTTAAAGTTCTTTTTAATTCATATTGAGTGTTGCATTCGTCGTAAAACCTCTTTATTTTCGCTTAAATTCTGTGCATCTACATACTGAAACAACGCAATGACAATATATTTGAGTTTAAATGATCATCCAAATTTGATTATTTCTACAACGAAGCCTATTTTTCACTTATGTAAAATGTAAACAACAAAATATGTAGGATGAGTTGTATAAGAATTGCTGTATTTTTTTAACGCAAAAGTATTTAGATCATGGAGTCTGTATAGCTGATATGAATGAAATATTCATTGATTTTACAAAGAGAAGGACGATTTTTTTCGATGAAGTTTTAAGCATAGAGTTTAATTACTTGTAGCTCCATGATCTAAAGTTTTTAAATAAAATAAATTATTTTAGTACTGTGATGAATGAAATGATTTAGAAAATGTTATGAATGAAATGATTTGGAAAATGTTATGAATGAAATGTTGCTTTTATAGAGAGAGCCAGGCGTGTTATTTTTTTCTATCACGTCATTTGAATGAATGTCAGTTGTTTTCGATGAAATTTTCAAATATAATTAATTTTTGTAGTATTATGATGATTTTAAAAATATTACCGAGGAATGTATTGCATTTTAGAGATGTTTAAACCTGGCAATTTATATTTCAATGCCGTCATTTGAATGAAGTTCATTTTTTTCGATGAAGGTTTAAGTTTTCAGATATAATAAATTAATGTAGTATTGTGATAAGTTTTACAATATTACTTTGGAATGTATTGCATTTTAGAGATGTTTAAATAAAATTGCATTGGAGTTGGAAAGTGTTTCATAATCAATCTTTAAGCATGATTGATCTTTCTTGTTTTTACAATCGCATATGCTCTTGTTGTTTTCTAAAGTATTAGCTGAGGTGCCGGCAGTGCTAGCGATTACTAAATATAGAAATCAGTTTTTATGGCACTCACTAATTTAACAAGTTCTCCGCTCACTTACCGGGCTTAGCAGATTTCGAGTGGGTCCATTTGAGAGTAAACAAGAAAGATCAATCATGCTTAAAGCATTGATTATGAAACACTTTCCAACTTCAATGCAATTTTATTTAAACATGTCTAAAATGCAATACATTCCTCGGCAATATTTTAAAACTTATCACAATACTACATTAATTTATTATATTTGAAACCTTAAATCTTCATCGAAAAAAATGAACTTCATTCAAATGACGGCATTAAAGTATAAATTGCCTGGTTTAAACATCTCTTAAATGTTATACATTCCTCGGTAATAATTTTAGAATTATCATAATACTACGATAATTTATTATATTTGAAAACTTCATCGAAAACAACTGAAATCCATTCAAATGACGTCATAAAAAAATAACACGCCTGGCTCTCTCTATAAAAGCAACATTTCATTCATAAATAATTCCCCCATTCATGTCATTCATCACAATACTATAACAATTTATTTTATTTAAAAATTAAGACCATTGAGCTGCAAATAAGTAAACTCACATGCGTAAAACTTCATCGAAAAATATCGTCCTTCTCTTTCTAAAATCAATGAATTCATATCAGCTAAGCAGACTCCATGGACTAAATGATTTTGTGTTAAAGAATTACAGCGATTCTAATACAACTCATTCTACATATTTTGCTGTTTACATTTTACATAGGTGAAAAATAGGCTTAATAGTAGAAATAATCAAATTTGGAAGAGCATTTAAACTGAAATATATTGTCATTGCGTTGTTTCAGTATGTAGATGCACAGAATTTAGGCAAAAATAAAGTAATTTTAGGACGGATACAACACTCAATATGAATTAAAAAGAACTTTAAAAATCACGATTTTGACACAAGATGGATGCCATATATCATTTTGAAGTGGGTCATGTGATCGTTTCATATCATGGACACGTGATCGCTTAATATAAGAGGTGTTATTATTACTTTAATTTTTATTTAAAAAACAACTGAATATATTTCGCTGAATTTTTTTTTATATATTTTATGGAACAATTTGAATATTGCCTAAAATTTTCGAAGCAATTTGTGAATTTTAAATCCGCTTAAAAAATGCTTGAAAAATTAGGTCCCATAGGGCTCAATGTATTCCATTTTTTCAACCCGGGTTCAATCCAAAACTAATTGGGTGATATTATTCATTTATATTCCCATAGGTCCTATAGACCGTCTGAACAACATACTAAAATTTCATTTTGATTAAGTCATTTTTACGGCAGTTATCGTGCTAACGGACAGACAGACAGACAGACAGACAGACAGACAGAATGAACAAAGTCATAAACACTTTTCAACTTTGTTGTAAAGTGTTAAAAATGAAACGTGAAAATTGCATCAAATTCGGATAGAGTAGCTAAGATAGATTAAAATGCAGATTTAAAATATGGGAGAGCCTCCCCGCCCCTACAACTCCCACCGCGAAACGAACGTTTTTAGAATGTGGTAATATAAAAAATAACAGCTTTCGGTACAGTCGATTTTTTAAAATTTTAACTTTCACGTGGACTTTGGCTGAAATGCTATAATATACTTTAACGGTGTCGTTTTGAAGTTAATAAGCTAGTGACAAAATGTGGATTTAATTCGAAGGGATTTTAGATCTATAGTTCATTATGTCTGTCGATACTAATCCCCTATTAGGTACTAATCTCTTTGTTCCCTGCATAAACGTACATGGTGTAAAAACATAAATAGTGTATAAGATGAAAAGTTGGAAACCAGAAAAAATTTTTTTGCACGTAAAGCTAGGTCTTTCTTGCTCCCAAAAATTTTTTTTAAAATGAATGAATTGAAAAAAGTGAAAAGCATTTTCGAAACCATGTACGTTATCAAGGGCCATACCTGGTACGTTAATGCTGATTCTACGTTTCTATGTGCACTACTGTAAATTGTATTACAGAAATAATGCACATGGCCCAGCGTAGAAGAAAATAGAAATTGGATCAGATATAAATATAAAAATCTGATGTGGGCAGCACATGACTTTCGCTGCAGTCGTTATGTTTATTTCTTCAATAATTCATTAAATTGATTTTAAGGGCACAAAATAACACCCATATTATTTTAAATGACACTGCAATTGCACATTTAATTCAACTTTCGTTCTCATTTTCTAACTGGACTTATTTTCAAAGGTGGTGTAGCGAAAATGCGAAAAAACTAACATATCTCGAAAATGACTGGTCCTATTGTAATGGGGTGGGTCTTGTTTTTTTATCATTAAAAGTTACGTATAAAACAAGCATTTAATGGATTTATTTGAGCATACGTATTTTTTAACACTTTACAACATAGTTGAAAATTGTTTATGACTTTGTTCATTCTGTCTGTCTGTCCGTTAGCACAATAACTGCCATAAAAATGACTTTATCAAAATGAAATTTTAGTATTTTGTTCAGACGGTCTGTGGGTCCTATGGGAATATAAATGAATAATATCACCCAATTAGTTTTGGATTGAACTCGGGTTGAAAAAATGAAATACTTTGAACCCTATGGGACCTAATTTTTCAAACATTTTTTAAGCGGATTTAAAATTCACAAATTGCTTCGAAAATTTTAGGTAATATTCAAATTATCCCATAAAATATATAAAAAAAAATTCAGAAAAATATATTCAGTAGTTTTTTAAATAAAAATTAAAATAATAATTACACCTCTTATATGAAACGATCACGTGACCATTATATGAAGAGATCACGTGACCCACTTCAAAATGAAATATGGCATCCATCTTGTCTCAAAATCGTGATTTTCAAAGCTCTTTTTAATCGATATTGAGTATTGTATCCCCCCTAAAACCGCTTTATTTTTGCCTAAATTCTGTGTATCTACATACTAAAACAATGCAATTACAATATATTTGAGTTTAAATGATCATCCAAATTTGATTATTTCTACAACGAAGCCTATTTTTAACACTTTACAACATAGTTGAAAGTGTTTATGACTTTGTTCATTCATTCATTCTGTCTGTCTGTCCGTTAGCACGATAACTCCCGTAAAAATGGCTTTATCAAAATGAAATTTTAGTATGTTTTTCAGACGGTCTGTGGGGGACCTATGGGAATATATATGAATAATATCACCAAATCAGTTTTTTATTGAACCCGGGTTGAAGAAATGAAATACATTGAATCCTATGGGACCTAATGTTTCAAACATTTTTTAAGCGAATATAAAATTCACAAATTGCTTCGAAAATTTTAGAACATATTCAAATTATCCCATAAAATATATAGAAAAAATTTCAGTAAAATATGTTAGATAGTTTTTTAAATAAAAATTATTTAATATAGGGAAAATAACAAATTTAATTAAATTCCGACTCTCGTTATATCCTCTAAAAAGAAAAAAGAGGTATATTATATAATAAACATCTTTCCAAGAGTTTAATTATTTTATATATGAGAAAGGTTTCACATTTTAAAATAAATATGGTAGATAACAATTTTTCAAATTTTTAAATAAAATAAATTATTATAGTATTGTGATGAATGAAACGATTGGAAAAATGTTTATGAATGAAATGCTGCTTTTATATAGAGGCGACTTATATTTCGATGACGTCATTTGAATAAAGTTCATTTGTTTTCGATGAAGTTTTCAAATATAATAAATTATTGTAGTGTTATGATAATTTTAAAAATATTACCTTGGAATGTAGCGCATTTTAGAGATGTTTAAACCAGGCAATTAATATTTCAATGCCGTCATTTGAATGAAGTTCATTTTCTTCGATGAAGTTTTCAAATATAATAAATTAATGTAGTATTGTGATAATTTTAAAAATATTACCGAGGAATGTATCGCATTTTAAAGATGTTTAAATAAAATTGAATTGCATTTGGAAAGTGTTTCATAATCAATGCTTTATGCAGGATTGATCTTTTTTGTTCACTTATGTAAATAGTAAACAGCAAAATATGTAGAGTAAGTTGTATAAGAATTACTGCATTTCTTTAACGCAAAATTTTTTAGCTCATGGAGTCTGCATAGCTGATATGAATGAAACATTCATTGATTTTACAGAGAGAAGGACGATTTTGTTCGATGAAGTTTTAAGCATAGAGTTTAATTACTTGTACCTCCATGGTCTTTTAAATAAAATAAGTTTTTAAATAAAATAAATTATTATAGTAAGGTGATGAATGAAATGAATGGGAAAATGTTTATGAATTAAATGCTGCTTTTATAGAGAGAGCCAGGCGTTTTGTATTTCGATGGCGTCATTTGAATAAATTTTAGTTGTTTTTGATGAAGTTTTCAAATATAATAAATTATTGTAGTATTATGATAATGTTAAAAATATTACCGAGGAGCCAGACGATTTATATTTAAGTGACGTCATTTGAAAGAAGTTCATTTTTTTCGATTAACTTTTAAGTTTTCAAATATAAAAAATTATTGTAGTATTGTGATAATTTTAAAAATATTATCGAGGAATGTATCGCATTTTAGAGATGTTGAAAAGAAATTTCATTGAAGTTGGAAAGTGTTTCATAATCTATGTTTTATGCATGATTGATCTTTCTTGTTAGTGTTGTATCCGTCCTGAAACCGCTTTATTTTTGCTTAAATTCTGTGCATCAACATACTGAAACAACGCAATTACAATATATTTGAGTTTAAATGATCGTCAAACTTTGATTATTTCTACAACGAAGCCAAATTTTCACTTATGGAGAATGTAAACACATAAAATGTAACACATAAATGTAAACACATAAACACCAAAAGATGTAGAATGAGTTGTATAAGAATTGCTGCATTTCTTTAACGCAAAATTATTTAGCTCATGGAGTCTGCAATATAGCTGATATGAGTGAAACATTCATTGATTTTACACAGAGAAGACAATTTTTCGATGAAGTTTTAAGTTTAGAGTTAAATTACTTGTACCGCCATGGTTTTAAGTTTTTAAATAAAATAAATTATTATAGTAGTGATGAATAAAAGGAATGGAAAAATGTTGATGAATGAAATGCTGCTTTTATAAAGAGAGTTAGGCAATTTATATTCAGATGACGTCATTTGAATAAATTTCATTTGTTTTCGATGAAGTTTTCAATTATAATAAGTTACTGTAGTATTATGATTATTTAAAAAATATTACCGAAGAATGTATCGCATTTTAGGGATGTTTAAACCAGGCAATTTATATTTTAATGCCGTTATTTGAATACAGTTCATTTTTTTTCGATGAAGTTTTAAGGTTTCAAATATAATGAATTAATGTAGTATTGTGATATTTTAAAAATATTGCCGAGGAATGTATTGCATTTTAGAGATGATTAAATAAAATTGCATTGAAGTTCGAAAGTGTCTCATAATCAATGCTTCATGCATGATTGATCTTTCTTGTTTTATTTAGATTTTGACGATTTTTGTGGGCCATTTCGCAAAAAAGGCAGATTGTTTTTTTCCGAATCGTACCAAAATCTAATCAGCACCAGAATATCCTTCAAGTAAATTATCTACCAAATTTTGTGAAATTTCGTCAATTAGTATTTTAGCTAGAGTGGATACATTTTTACGTACCATTTCGCGTAAAAAGGCGGGTTCTGTTTCTACGAATCGTATCCAAAACTAATCAGCACCAGCGTCACACCCAAGTGACTTACCAAATTTTATAAAATTCGGTCCACTACTTTTTGAGTTAGAGTGGATACATACATTGCACAGACAGACAGACACACAGACAGACACACACAGACGTCATGTTAAACAATTTTTTCATGTTAACAATTTTTTCGTATTCTAGAGGTCCCGAAACGTGTAGAACCGTCGAAAACTCGAGTTGCGATTTTCGTTTTGATTTCAATACTTTCCTTATACATTACCATGCATTGCAGGGAAAGTAAAAATCTAATGTAGGCAGCACATGACTTTCCCTGCAGACTCAAATTAATATTTTCTTTATTTCTTTAATAATTCATTAGATTGAGTTTAGTTGCACAAAACAACACTAAATTTTCATTTTTTTTTTTCAATTTTTGTTTTTATTTGGTAATTGGACATTCTCCCGAAAGCAGATTAACAAAAATGCAAGAAATCTCAAATATTTTGAGAACGGTTAGTCCTAAAGTATAATGGAGTGTGCTGTATTCTTTTACTCGTCAAAAATTGCGTATAAAACAAGAATTTAATTCATATATTTGAGCATATGTAGTCTTATTTTTAGATTTTGGCGATTTTTGTGGCTCATTTCGTAAAAAAAGGCAGGTTGTTCTTTTCCGAATCGTACCATAATCTAATCAGCACCAGAGTATATCCAACAAGTAACTTATCTACCACATTTTGTGAAATTTTGTCAATTAGTATTTTAGCGATAGTGAATACATGAGATTTTTACGGGCTATTTCGCAAAAAAAGGAGGGTTTTGATTTTACGAATCGTACTAAAATCTAATCAGCACCAGGGTCATACCCAAGTGACTTACCTACCAAATTTTATGAAATTTGGCCCATTAGTTTTTGAGTTAGAGTTGATACATACATTGCACAGACAGACAGACACACAGACACATACACAGACATCACGCTAAAAATAGTTTTTTCGTATTCTATAGGTCTCGAAACGTGTAGATTCGTCGAAAACTCGAGTTGCGATTTTCGGCATGATTCCAATACTTTCCCTATACATTACCATGTATCCATGTATTGCAGGGAAAGTAAAAATCTGATGTGGGCAGCACATTATTTTCCCTGCAGACTTATATCCACGTTATCTTTATTTTAATTAAATTTAATTCACTTTTAATTCAATTTTCGTTCTCATTTGGTAAATGGATTTATTTTCAAAGATGGCGTAGAGAAAATACGAAAAAACAAAAATATCTCGAGAACGGCTAATCCTAGTGTAACGGGGTTGGTCTTGTTCTTTTCTTCGTTAAAAATTACGTATAAAACAAGAATTTAAAAGATATATATACGATAGATAAGCATACGTAGTTTTTATTTTAGATTTTGACGATTTTTGAGGGCCATTTCGCAAAAAAAAAGGCAGGCTATGTTTTTCCGAATCGCACCAAAATCTAATCAGCACTAGGGTGACCCACAAGACCCCTCCTTAACATCTAGAATCCGTAAAAAACAGGCATCTCCATTCCAACACAAATCACTGCAAATGGCTAAGGAGAATGAAATTGAGTTTGAAAGAGCTACTCATTGTAATGTGTGTCATCGTGAACTGAAAACAGATTGTGTGCGTGATCACAATCATATGACTGGAACCTATAGAGGTACCTAATGTCTGTAATCCTAACTGTAGAGGTACATAATGTCTGTAATCCTAACTATAGGCAAACTATTAATATTCCTGTAGTGTTTCATAATTTAAAAAATTACGACATTCATCATATTATGCTGAGTTTTGGGAAATTGCAAGATCGTGAAATCGATGTGATTGACACTAATATGAGAAATATATATCTTTCAAGATTTTAAAGAAAGAGGGGTCCGTGTTCTGTTTACAATGTATTGACAGCCTGCAGTTTCTGAATGCTTCTCTAGAAAAGCTAGTTTCCAATTTAGACTTTTGAATGAGTTTTATATTTTAAGAGAACATTTCCCCCTGATGTAGTACAGCAGAATGCTCGTCTTAGGAAAGGAATATAACCCTATAGTTAGTATACCCCTAACAGTTCAATTCCCCTTTGCAGGCATTGACGTCCACAGTTCGATCTCCCTTTGCAGGCATTGGCGTCACACTTTGATCTCCTTTTGCAGGCATTGGCGTCCACAGTTCGATCTCCTTTTGCAGGCATTGGCGTCCTTGGACGCCTTGGATTCCTTGGACGCCAATGCCTGCAAAGGGGGATCGAACTGCTTGGAATAAAGTATGTCAAATGCCTGTTTTGGGCATAGCAGGAATCGAAATCGGGTCGTCTGAGTGCAATTCCTCCGAGCTAACCAATCGGCTGTCCCAGTCCCGCCGTCCTCCCCATGAAAAAGTTCTATGGGCGCCCACTCATGTTGTCATCAAGAAAAGAGTTAAATTTTAATCTGTAATTCAACGCCAAAAAGATTACGCAGTGAATAGTACTTCTAATTATTTGACTGTAAAAAAAGTAAAGTCATTACATTTCGTAGAGAAAGTCTTGTGCTGCATATGTCATATTTTGTAAGAATCTGCTTGTAATTAAAAAGAAATCTTCTGTGGCAGTACAGTAACAATTAAATCATAAATGATTTTTAAAAGACAGCCTTTTTTGCATTTTCTTTACCGTTTTATATCATTGTGTATAAATTAGGTATATATAAAATAAACAAATGGATTTCTTATAACTTATTTGAAATATTTTTTTTTTCATGAAATGAATGTTTGATTGACAAATAATACTGTTTGCTCTTCAAATAAAACCATTACACTTCATTTCAATGTAACAGTCCGGCAACAATGTATTTTAAAATTGTATCTAGACTATATAGATTTTTCCTGAATTTTGTGTTTTCCCGTTTCTGGTCGTCCACCGATGTAAATCTTAAAGGTCTGTAACGATTCTAGACTACCTACACCTATCGTATAGAAAAATGGGTTGAACAATTACGCCGTCTACCAAAACAAATACTTTATAAAGTTAAAATGCGCGTCTCCGAAATTTTCTTTTTCGTTTCCCCTCTGTCTGGGTAGCCGCTCACCCCTCCACCTATAAAATGATATCTTCCGACGGCCAGACAGTCTGCAGGCCTGTCGTTGATATCAGTTCTTCGTTCAGCCAGTCAGTGAAAGCAGAGCTTGCGCTCAAAATAAGAAAACTTGCGCATTAAATCTCACATATGAGAAATATATGAAGGATTTCTAGTGAAATTACAATCAATATATTTATTGAAAACTTCATATTTCTAGTTTCATGCAGCAGAGAACATTTATATTCGAAGGAAGAAGAAATAAATTATTTTAACCCTTTGATAACAAATAGCTTGTCTGACAGTTTTTACAATTTTTATTCGGTTTTTTAGTGCTTTGGAGCGATAAGAGTGTCATCCGTAACATTTTATCTGCGATTAGTTAATTCTGGTAATACATATGTTGTTGCATTTATGCTTATTTGACATACTAGTCATGACCTTTTCGAATTACGACTTTCGTCTGCATTTTTTGGAAGAGGAGACCATTATTATTCAAATATAGAAGTTTGATAATTTAAAAAGTATAAAATCATCCGAATTTAGAATAAATATTTAATTATGAATTTAATATTTTGTAGTTGAAGTTGCTTGGATTTTATTACTTATAAATATCTATCGATTTCGCAAATTAGAATTTACTGCTATTCTCAAAAATCATTTTATTTGTTCCTATAAGACACCTTGTTTTTGATTCTGCAAATTAGAATGTGTTGACTGTTGATAGTGCTTCGCTATCAGCTGATCATGCGACGGCAAGTAATAAGAAGACGGCCCCTCAAAGGCCAGTCGACCCTTCGAAGGCTGTAGAAGCCTATCCAGACTTGAGCCAGACGTCTGCCGCCATGCAGACCAAGGGACTATCGCGGGGGATCCGCTACATTATTATCGTCTGCGTTGCTGCAGGTGAGTTCCTTTTGTAATCTGATGTAAACAATGTTTCGTGTATATAACAGTTGATGTTAAATTGTTTCAAATAATTAATTTTATATTTAATCTAACTGTGTTTATTATCGAGGAGAAATTTTGAAAATATAATAATACATTTTCATTCTGCATTATGAAATTGAGCTTTAGAAATTAAAATTTGAAATTTTTTATATAAACTACTTCGAAATATTTAAAGGGTTTTAAAAATGCATTTTCATTTATATTTTATGCAAGTTGCGAGTTTTAGTTCATTAATTACTTTTGAGATGCTGCATAAATTTAGATTTAAATTGATAATTTAATTGAAATACTAATTAATTCAGTACAGTATCTGTTACGTTTTATTGTTCTTATGAAATGACGCAATTTTATACTAGTTTTATTTTTTCAAATAAATTTAATTACTGATTGTTTTTTTGATTTTATTCGATTCATAATAATTTGAGTAAATTTTGTTTGTGTTATTTAAGCGATTTCTTAATTTACTAGATAAATTTTTAATTGTTTTATCAATTTTTTTTTAAGTTCGACTTATAAGAGGCTAATATTCTAGTACATTTATATCTGGTGCAATGCTTTTTCTCTTTTTAAAATATAAAATATATAGTGTACATTTATGATTTTATACTTATTAAATAAGTAGTAACATATCGGATACCTTAACAACCAATAACTACAGAAAACGAATATCTACACTCTTGAGTTATGTTTTTAAATAAAATTTTTTTAATTTTATGTAATTGAATCACAGGTTTTTTAAAGGGTACAAGGCATAAAATTAAAAAATATTTGAAACAAATATCAATTTGGGTGGACTGGGATTTAAATATTTCATTTATTTTATCCTGACTTCCATAAAATTATTACTTTCAGAAATGAGAGAACAAGTATTTAGCATTATTCTTAATGATCTTGATGCATTAAAAACAATATGCATTTTAATATTATTTTTATTTAAATGAATTTCATACATACCAATATTTTTTTTTTAATATATAGTATTTAAATAAGATGCTGAAGTGAACCGTTGAAGGTTTTCTGAAAATGGTTCTGAAATTTTTTCAATGGTTGAGAAGTGGTTATTTAATTTTTTGGGAAAAAGCTATAACATATCATGAAATTTGTGAAAGCACAGAAAAAAGTTTTACATATTCAGTAAATATTTACTTTACTGAGAAGCACATCATAAAGTTATGAGTCATTTTCAAATATAACTGAAATATCCAAATGTGCTTTTTTAAGAATGATACCACAGTGTAATAATGCTCTAGTGCTGTACTAGACTGGTCTTGGATGCTACTTATGTTTAAATGCAAATTCTATGCATATTAAAAAACTCAGGGCTATAGACTATAAATGTACATACCAAGACATAAGCATGGTCATAAAGGGGGTTTGTGGACCATTAGTCCTCATAAAGATAGATGGTCCATTGATTGCATTTTTTGCTAATGCAGATTAGTGGTATTATCCATCTCAAGTACTTGCAAACTTAGCAAGCTTACATTGCAGAGTGGAGAGGAGAACGAGACCAGTGGGCATTTTGAGAGTTTCACAACCCTTTACTGGTGAGCCCATAAAAACTTTCATTATAATTATATTGAAGAGGTTCTCCCAGGGATGCAGTGTAAATGAATTCTTTTTCAGGCTGTGTTCCAGAAACACTGCGATCAGAGACGAAATTGTAAATTAATCAGATTTCAGATTATGAAATTTAGGATTTAGACACTGTTGAAAAGCAGCCAAGGAAAATTTCTTTTATCATGTACCGTTTCTGTAGTGGGAAATATAACATAAAATTATTTTATTTATTACTGTGTTTGTCTATACAATCATGACATGCTTATTTGTTTTTTATCATATTCAGTGTCTGCAATTTTCAAATAATTTTAGCACATTTTATTTTTATTATTTTTTATATTGTCATTATGTACTGTCTTAACAAATCTGCACTTACCTGGCTCATTACTGAAATAGAAAATTAATGGCAGACAGATAAGATATAATAATATTAACCTGATTAACCTAATTTATTTATATTAATCATTTACACAGGATTATATTTATATACATTGGATTATGTGAAGATTTACTAGATTCAAAATTATTATTTAATATTTGAACAATTTAGTTTTTAAGCTTCACTCTTAGTATACTTGTATTATGCACTTAATATATTATTTAAAGAGTCTTGATGTATGACAGTACATAGTTCTTTGAGATTATTTGGGCACAACAAAAATGTATTGCCTTACCCACTTTATACAAACTGATTCTCATCCTGGCTGCCGCTCATGGCTGGTCATCTGCATCATTTATTGTAGACACCAATTAATTTTTGCGCAGCATTTTCCAAATCTATTAGGATCGAAGGACTTTTGTGTGGTTTGGGTTGGTTCTTGTCTTAGCTCAGAGGCTTATCGACTTCTGACATCATCGTATAAGCAAAGAAATATGGTGAAAATTATAATTTTTCTATCCAGGTGAAAATATAAGCAGAGTTGGTTTACTTTGGTTCATGAGCTTCTATTTGTCACTTGATTTTCTTGCTATTAGTCAGAAAAGTTTTGAAACTTTAGAGAGTCCCCCATTTCCTGGAGACCGCGCCTGGATGAGTTCTTGTGTCATTTTGCCCTTGAAGAGTATAATAAATTTCAGACCATAACTACTATATCGAATTTTGGTTCCATTGTGATCTGTAGACATTCTGGTACAAGCTTTAAGTGCTGACCAAGGGACTCTATTGTTCTCAAGGGGCTCTATTTTTCAGCTAACCATCTTCCTTCTAAAGAAATATGAAAATTTCCATGTTCCATTTGATCAGTGACCAAAGTAGAAGTGTTAGCCAACTTCTTTATGTAATTTATTCAAGGTTATTAAGTAATTCTTTCTTTTTAACTAAGTTTTATTTTATTATATGTTTTGTGTAGATTTAATGATTAAATAAGATTGCATTGATAGGGTGTGTAATAGGTGAAATGTATAATACTGTATAATACATACTTATTATACGTGTCAGTTTAAAGCATTTCATACGTTTTTAAAATATGTGCATTTTAATGTAAATTAAAACCTTAGTAGTCTAATATAATAAATTAAAAAAGAAGCCTTTTTTAAATATGAAATACATATAGCAAGTCAAGTGTAAGCATTTTTATTTGTTTTTTATTTTATGTGCATTTTAATTTTTCATACTTTTACAGTACAATAGACAGTAGTGGAGTATTGTAAAAGAAAAGAAAAGAAAACCTTACTTTCATAATGCATGAAAGTATAAATTGAGTAGAGATAGGCCTAACTTATGTGATAAATGATGGGGCTAAATTTGGATTAAAAAATTGAATAAAATTTAGCAGAACATATAAATTCTAATTTTTAAAAGGGATAAAAGAATATATGTATATATAATAAAAATATATGAAAATCCAAGAACAATATATATGTATATAAACCCCATAAAATTGAATTGGTTTATATTATATATATATATATATATAATAATATTAGATTGAAAATCCAATGAACGAAAAGTAAGAAGCTGCAACACGATAAACCTAACTTTCTAAAACACCCACAGAATAAAATATAAAACAGCAAATCATCAATCAAATGGAAAAATACAGAACACGAGTTATCAAGTTACAGAAAATCAACAAAATTCAAAGGTATGGAAACGAATATAGAAAAACTTAAAAAATCAAGCTATATCGCTATACACGTGGAAAAAGGGCTAACCCTAAAAAAATGGAAATATTCACTTCATAAAATTCGTTCTCAAGTCCAAGTATTTTGACGAAGCAGACATAAAATATGTATGTTTCTGAAGAAATAGATAGATTATATCTATAAACTATTTCTACTTGGACGACATACATAAAGAAGGAATAAAAAAGAAAAAATGAATACCTGGAAAATGCACAGCATATGTACAAACTAGTCGAAACCGGGAACTCTGATTGAAGAGACCAGTGTTGCCATTCGCAAAGAAAAAATAAAAACCCCATAAAATTGATTAGGTTTAAACACATAAAGTATAGAATATATGAATGATCATCCTAGAATGTTTCAGGTATTAAAGATTACTAAAAAAAAAAAATACAATTTCTAAGGTTCACAGTGATATTATTTTTAATTAGGAAAATGATTTGATAACATAAGAATAGATTTTGTTCAATTGATATTTTAAATGAGGAGGTTTTATACATATTATAAGTGTTTTATACGTACTTAATGTATGAAAATTTTATACATCAAATGTCCCATCCCTGACGAGAAGGAACAACTGTATTTATACCACCAAGTTTTATTTCTATATAAAGTTTAAAATTAAATAAGATTTGACGAGGTTTTGCTTCTTAAGGCTCAATTACGGGCATGGTTTATAGGAGCACCTAAGCAACGGTAGTAGTTGCTTCTATCTACTGTCTAAAAGTGGTCAGCAGATTTTAGGAAAGAAATGTACATTAAATGAACAGACCAAAAGAGGATTGAACAGGTGCTTGTGGGACAGAATTAGGAATAATTCTAATTCAAAATCCTCCAAGTCACAAAATTTAATGTTTTATGTAATATTATGAAACAGTGACATTAGCAGTGGGAGTGTGGCATTCATAACCTCCTCCATTGGCTAACAATTTATATAAATTCTCATAGGGCTCATATTAGAAAACAAAATCCATCACTACAAACCATGGGCACCCATAGGAGAGGGGAAGAGAAGGCACTTGTTCTACCTGGATGTTCAAGGTCACAAAGGGTGGCATCAAGTTAGTTCATTTAGGACATCTTATCTTTAAGTTTCGTCCCCCTCCCCCCCTGGAAAAATTTCTATTGGCATCCATGCTATAAACTCATCCCATTCGATTGTCCTCTTTCTGACATCCTGGTACATGTATGCTATTAATTAAGGCTCTTAAATATACAGGCTGACATAACAGTGGTCATCTTGACTTCCAGGTGAAGTGATTGCTGTACGTGGAGAAAAGAAGGTTACTTTCTTTCCTTTTTGGGGAATCTTAAGAAAATAAACATTCTAGACTATTGTCTTGAATGATTGTTACAATTTTTTGAAAGTAGAAATATTTATTTTACAGTTAAATTCTGTATTAAGTATATAATAATATTAGCCAAATAATAATATTAGCCATATAAATGTTACATGCGTGGGCCATTGAAATAGCACAGGCAAAAGAAACTGACTAGAGTCAAAATGGAGTTGTGTCAGCCTTTATATTTAGGAATCTTATTATTAATGGTTGAATAAATCTATAGGATGTACACGAAATGTTGCAATTTTTTTTAAATTTGGTATATAAAGGAAATACTACTCTAAGAGTTTAAGGCTGATTTATGAGTAAAATTTTATTTTCACTATATATATATTTAATGAAGGACCATTTAAAGTTTTGCGCTTTATGTGTAGATACGGCCCTGCATTGAACAACCTTTAAATATTGAATTATCACATGGATTGCGATAAAAAAAAAAAAGTGTTTTTATATATGATTAATAAGGTAATTTCCCCCAGAGTTTCAAGTGAATACCTTTAAATTTTTCACTCCTTTACTATACACATACACAATCAATTTTCTTTCTCCTTACACATTTAATTTTTTTCACTCTTCCACTTGTACAGACAGTACAAAGTTCCTGGGAAAAGAAAGGTCCATGAGTGTACACTTAGGTCTATTTATATGTATCCAGTGCCCAATCTAATAAAAGTGAGTGCAGCGGCTCTAGCGTAGAATTTAAAACGTTAGAATAATAAACTCGGCAATAAAACGAGATAAACGAAAAAAGCCAATTATAAAGTTGTAGAGCATTGTATAATGGGTAGAAATCGACAATGGAAATGCTGCAGAAAATATTTATTTGTTACAATATGGTTATTTGCAAATTGCTATCAAATTCAGGAATGCTAAAATGAACATGTACATCCACAGAAATCTAATGTACAGAATGGTCAAAATGTACACCGTTAGAGTCATCAACAATGCACATGTGAATTTGATAGAAATTTTGCGCATGATTTGACAAGCATTCCAGGTATCACAGTGTTGCAGGTCTTGATGATACAACTTTTATTGCCTTCGATATACGCACTTTGTTTGTTTCTGGTGTCGATCCCAACTAATTAGATAATGCCCTACAACTTTATAATCAGATTTTTTCGTTTATCTCGCTTAGTTATCGAGTTGGATATCCTAACCTATTTTAATTTTTCACTAGGGGGTGCTGCAATCCCTTTTATTCAATGTTACTTGAGATAGACTAAACATGTACATTCACGGACTTCTCCTTACAAAGTTATTGATGTGTTTAAGGATTTTGCTAGGATGCCTGTAACTACTTTTACTTTCTCTACATACATAGTACATCTAATGTGATGGGGTCGAAAATTTGAATTCGAGTTTTCAACAGAAGTTTACGTTTCGAGCATCCCTGAATTCGAATCTATCATTTTTGAAGTGATGTCTCTGCTTGTATGTACCTTCAGTAATGTTATATACATATTCATTTCTTGTGTAATTTTTCATTAGAAAGCGAATGGCACAAACTTTATTTAGAACACTAGCATGAACGTTATAAAAAATATTATATATATATATAAAAAAATTGCCTAACATTAAAAAGATATTAACTATTACATGTTCATACTTTTCATATGCAATATTTTGCGACAAATCTGTTAACATCATTTTAGAGGGTCGCTAGTTCGTTCCATTTACGAGAAAAGATACTTTGAGTAATAGTTTCGTATTTTGATGTCGAACAATTAATTCGTCAATAATCATTTATTTATATATAAGAAACACCTTTCTATTCGTCTGTGTGTAATGCTTGGTGACAAATTTGACGAACTTGACCATTTAATGAAATATTGCCATCTTGGCAACCTTTTCTGATGGTGTTTTTTAACGAGAAAATATCGTCAAAATTGCAAGAAGTGACATTAACGAAATGACGTAAAAGTACCGAATTAATTAAATTTTTTTAATATATTAATTATATTGATCACTGCGGGTGCTTTTAATATTGATAATTGTCCAGTTAGATTTGCATGAAAAATTAATAGGGTACTTCGAAATAGATTTACTCGTTGTCATCCAGGAAAGATGCCAAATGTTCAATTGAACGTTAAAAACATATGCCATGGATCTTGTACATAATTTTTACGTTGTGAACGAAATAAATTCGTAGCTTTTTTTAGGGAAAATTATATACTGTCCACATCAGATTTTTACTTTCTCATAATATAGTATACAATGTTGTTTTTATGAAAATTTTCGATTTCCAGATATTGTTGCCAATATATCTTTAGGACGTCCTGAACATATTTTGACTATATTTAGAGTGATGTATGTCCTTCTGTCTGCCTGAGGTCAATTTCTTGTGTGCACGATAACTACCACAAATATTAATAGATTTTCATGATGCTTTTTTCATCCGGCTTTGTTAACGAAAAATCTAGAACTAAATAGAATTTTTTGAAATTCGAGCAAAAACATCGAAATTTTTTATTTTCTTCACACGACAGCATAAGACAAAATGTGACCTAATTATGCATAAAATGGGTTATTTATGGCTCAATGATCACGAAAGGGAAAATTGTAGGGAAAAATGACCGTGATCCAATTTTTATATTTATGGCGCCATTAGCCACCCTAGGAGGAGAGAAGTCCACCCCACAAAGGGGGGGTACATTGTCATACTTGGTATCAATCGAACGGTTATTTCCTGAAGCCTTTTAAAGGGGTGGGACAACCCAGTGGTTAGCGCACGATGGTTGTACTCGGAAGGGCACGTTAAATGTGGGGGTTCGTAAGTCCTTCCGAGAGGTTGGTGGCAGGGAAAAGAAGGTACGGTCTCTGTGCATGTCGCCTCCACTCCGGTCTGGGTCTTCAACACTTTCGGGTAGGTCAGACGGTTTGAGTCGAAGAAGAAGAAGCCCTTTAAGATGAAGAGTAACATACTGTAATTACGATCATTTGGACCAACGAAACGAATTTTTCAATTTTTTGCTGCTGCAAAATTTAACCCCCCCCCCCCCCCCCCACGAAAAAAGAGAGAGAGAGAGAGAGTGAAAGGAGCTAGCTATCTAATAATGAATCCTGGTATGAGAGGATCGAGTCGAACCGTATTCCAGTTGATTACTCTTATTTATGTGAATAAGTAAGATTTTAATACATATTGAAGTCTGAAAAACAAGAAAGGTTGTGTCTTGCTCCCAAATTAGTAGGTGGTTAAATGTTTTTTGAACGGCCCAAGTTCATCATAGCCACAGAATCTACCGTTAGGGGACGTTTCCATAGCTTAGAATTGCGCTCTCCGTGCAGCAACCAGTTTCATGCATTTCCAGGCTCTTCAGCATGGAATAACCAATGGCAACCAGAAAATTTGCTCTGTGCCGCAATTTAACGAAACTCTTTGATACCTGACGAAGAAAGTCATACCGTCACATTCATTGAGTTTTAGATAGGTGGTGGTCGCTAGAGCCTGATTAAATTGTTAAGGTAGGGGAGGGTGGCATGTATTCAAGATAGCAGGAGCCCCCTACCCATAGTAGAGAGAAATTGTTTTTTATTTACACTCCCCCAGTGGCGGTTCGGGATCAATACGTAGAAAGGGGCTCTGATTAAAGCATGTTATATATATATATATATATCTATATAAATAAATTGAAAATATGCTTGTATATGTGGTTGTGTATAATGATAATTGGCTGCTAAAACTTGAATTTATAATAAAAGTCTTGAATTTATAATAAAACTTATAATAAAGTTTTATTATAAATTCAAGACTTTTAAACATTTTGCTTTGAGAGGGATTTTTACTAGATATTTTAGATGTCTTAGAAAATCATTGTTTCTTAGTTTAATAATTAAATTTGATAGGTTTTTTTTTAAGATTTAATAGTTGAATATTGCACTGCGCTGCAAAAAGAAATGTTGAATCATATTAGATTTATAGGCATCTATGAAATATTTACCGTTCTTCGTAATTTTTTACATTCAAGAGTCAAAATCATATGATGTGGGCTGTATATAAATTTACTTCATTGCGAGGTAAGTTAATTTCTGTAACAATCTAGTAATCGCGTGTAAAAAGCTTTGAACAGCGTTAAATCAATCGCGTATACATTAAAATTTTGGTTCTTTTGTTATCAACGCCTTAATAAATTTAATAATCGCACTCATTTATATGCACTTACAACAAATATATAAAAAGGTTATATTGACTTCGTATTATGGTGTTTGGCATTTTTAATTACATTGGCGCCGCTATTCAACATTGTTTCCAAATGTGCTATAATGCGAAAATGCTGCATGAGAAAAGAGTTGCCTGATTTATTTTGCAATTTTTGCATCTAAAGTTACGAGTATAAGTCGTTTCATGAATTAACTATTAACCTCAAATTCGAGACATGCCAGAGTTTTAATATCGATATTCTTTGTTTCCTACTGATACTAAAATTTCTATAATTTGATTTCTGATGATTATAAAATACCTTTTATAAAATGATCATGTATATCGATTATCAAAAGATTTTATATGATTGACTGACAGTTATTTATTTTATATTAAAAAAAAAACGTTTTATATTGAAAAACAGTTTTCATAAAATGATGTACTTTGATTATCAAAATATTTTACATGAATGACTGCCATTTATTTATTTTATATTAAGAAAACGTAAATATGTGTGCGTTCTGTATATTTGTACTCGCTAAAAGTAAATATCATTTTATACTTCATAGGGAATATAATCGTACAAAATGTTGTTCAAATCGCCCCATTCGTTATTTGGATATCGTGTCCACAGATTCTTACATGCATAAACAGCCATTTACACACGTAGATCATATTAAATTTGAGTTGAAGCATGTTTTCAATATTTAAATCCGTCAAAAAGACAAATTTAACCCGTCACACTTTTCCTTTATATACATAAATGTAGAGAATGTAACAAATTTTTGATCGGACTTATAAATAATTTTTCATATTTTAAAAATATAAATTATTTAACAATTTTAAATAGAATTACTTATATAACTTTAAAAATAACTAAGTTATTCTTGTATGAACGGTCATTTTATTCAAGGATTTATTTAAAGATAACAAAACTATATTGGAAAACAACAGAATCCGTCAAATTCATATTCATCAGCACAACCACAATAGCGAAATAATGCCAATTCTAGAAGACCCATGATAAACTAGCTTATTTTCTGGTGACGGCCGCTCAACGATACGCGGCAGACAATGCTTTGAAAATAGCCAATGTTTGTATTCTTTCATTCAAACTCATAATAGTATTTGAAACTATGTATCTTCGTTCTGTCTGGGTCTCTCCGAATTCGCGGCCCTATGACGAAACCACAGTGTAGAAGATTCTTGTATTTCTGCTATCTTATAACTTATTCAGCAACTACATTGTCGATTTTAGTTGCTGAATGTGTTACAAGATGGCAGCACTACACTTTTGTGAAAGAACGTTTTGAAAAAAAATTGCAATATGCAAAATTTTTTTACATAAATTTTTAATACATTTATATAAATAAAAATAATAATGTAGGTGGTTTTTATGAGGAAGTCGCGCGTCTTGCGCTTTCTGGACACGAGCCACCACTGCAACCCCCCCCCCCCCCCACCTAATTCAGAGCATGGAACTGTACCGTTGGCAACTTGTAATTCTGTTTTCTATTTCATGTAAAAATAAATAGTAAGTTCTTTAATAATTAAACAAGATTCTAAGGAAAGTCCTTAAGCAACCCCCAACGACTTTGTAAGAAAAGGTCCTTGAGTGTACACATTTGGTCTATATATAATAAAGTGAATATAAGATAGAATGAAAGCGATTGCAGTACCTCTGGTAGAGAATTTAAAAAGTTAGTATAACAAACTCGGCAACAAAGCGAGATAAAAGAAAATGCCAATTACAAAGTGGTAGAGAAATATCTATTTAGTAGGAATCGACTCCAGAAATGCGCAAAACGCGTATATGGAAGGCAATAAATATTTGTAAAAAAGTCGTATCATTAGGGATTGTAACACGGTGATACCTGTAATTCTTGTCAAAGTGCGCGGTAATATTTTTTCTCGAATTCAAATGATGTCCATCGTTGCACATGGAAAGCATTTTGAACAGCCTTAGTACTTGCGTATGTTAGTGTTTAACATTCCTGAACATGACAGCAACATGCCGAGAACTATTTTGCGTGAAATAAATGTTTTCTGTAACAGTCTTGTGGTCGATTTCTACACTTTAGGCAATGCGCTACAATTTTGTAATTGATATTTTTTCGTCTATCTCGCTTTGTCGCCTAGTCTGCCATTTCAGCATTTTCAAATCTCGGGTTGGGGCGCTGCAATATTTTGTATTTTGTACTCGATCCTGCGTGGTCACTTTACTAGATAGACCTAACATATGTACAATCATGGACCTATCATTACAAAGTTATCGGGATGCTTAAGGAACATTTTTACTTTCTCATACTGTAGAATATAGCATCACTTTACTAGATAGACCTAACATATGTACAATTATGGACCTATCATTAAAAAGTTATTGGGACGCTTAAGGAACATTTTTACTTTCTCATACTGTAGAATATAGCATCACTTTACTAGATAGACCTAACATATGTACAATTATGGACCTATCATTACAAAGTTATTGGGATGTTTAAGGAACATTTTTACTTTCTCATACTGTAGAATATAGCATCACTTTACTAGATAGACCTAACATATGTACAATTATGGACCTATCATTACAAAGTTATTGGGATGTTTAAGGAACATTTTTACTTTCTCATACTGTAGAATATAGCATAGAGATTTATTGCTTCACGAACATTTTCGATTACGAGATTTTGATGCTAACATTTTGTTGCCACAAACTACATAAAAATTGAAATAATGGGATCTCCTGAACACGTTTCGATTATTTTTTTAGAGGGATGTCCGCCTGTCTGTCTGTCCGTGGTCAATATCATGTGCACACGCTAGCAGCCACAAATATTAATGGATTTTTACGAAACTGTATAACGGGCTTTGTTATCGAGAAATCTAGAACTTATCTATCTTTATTAGATAGAATTCGAGCGAAGACTTCGAAATTTTTTATTTAATTAACAATGATCGTAAAACTTAACAGTTTCAACCGTTTTAGTGAAAAATAGCCTCGACGCAATTTTTGTGCACCCCGAGAGGGTACAATTATCAAATTTGGTATCCATTGAAAATTTTTTTCAAGCCTTTAAAATAAAGGGTAAACAGCTATAATTGTAATCATGTGGACCAACTATACAGATTTTTCAAAAATTTTCTTGCAAAATTTGGAAATAAAAATCACAAGCTATTTAAAAATAGATTTTGGTATGAGAAAATCGACTTGAGATTCTTATTCTCAAACATAAACAAGTTTCATTTGCACCTTGTTCAAAGTCTGAGATTTTTACAAATTTCTGGGGTATTGCCTCGTTAGTAAATGATTGTGTGGATATTTATGAACAGGGGTGGCCTTTTCACTCTGGGTAACTAAAGCACAGACATCATCATTACAAATATAACAAACTTGCGCTATACATAAGGCGGTTATGCATAAATTCTGGGGTTTTCGGGCTCTTCTTTAGTTTAGTGGTTTTGTGGGGCCCATGCTCCAAGGACCCCTTTCGTAATATGGCCATGGTGATCAGCCCGGCTCAAAATTTGAAATGTTTTTTTAATAGTTACCAACGCAGTTGTGAAAAGTCTATATATAATACGAAACTATTAAACGCCCTCAGATAAATTCTAAACAAAGAAATTTATGTGCCAAGGGGTACAGCCTATTCCTATCCGCAGAATAAATGACCCATGCTCCATCAAGACGGGATAATAATAATAATAATAATAAAACATGAAGACGATGCCGAAAAAGAAAACATCTTATCCTTGTGGTCATTTATCAAAAACTGAAATGGCATCTTTGAAATTAAAACTGCAGGGTCGAAAAATAAAAACAAAATAGGAAATAAGAAGCCGTGCTCTAAAAAGTAACAGTTGACAAATATCTGTTTTCTGCTATTTATCAAAAAAGAAAAGAAAACCGAAAGAAAAGAACCACCGACGATCAACTTAAATCACTTTGTGAACAAACATTATGTTGGAAAAAAAAAATATCTCGGTGCATGAAACAGCTCTGAGATATGGTTAAAGTCACATTTAGGTTGTTTATTTGCAGGAAAAAGTAGATGCATAAGTTTTGCATGTGTATAAAGTATTTTTGGAAGCCTTGGGTACGTGGCGGCAGGAAACGGAGCCCCTGATCTCCGTGGTTTGGCGAGCGTCAGCGAGCACAGGACACGTGGGCGGTCATGGTCGCCGGTCGTGTTGAAAGAGCTCGCGAATCGAGCTCCACGGGTTGGTGATCATCAGTTAACCAGAGATTGTCCCTAACGGGTGTATTACGCCTACGTAGCAGGCGGAACGAAAGTGCTCGCGTAATAAGCTCAGCGAGCAGGGGGTGGAGTCCACTAGTATAATAAAACGATTTCTTATATAAATAAATCGCATTCTTCTATATATAAATCGTAAACTCAAGAGCGGTGCGTGTTAGTTTTGTATGCATTATGTTTTTGCGTAAGAAAATACTATTATTCCAGTAGTCATTGGATAAAGCGTTGACTGTCTAAACGTAGATCTGTAGTTCGAATATAAGTTAGGATATGAGTTCTTTACAATGATGCCTGAGAAACTTTACTCTAGGTTTGTTCCTCAACAATTTATGGCCGCTCTACAGTTGTATATTGAGTACTGAGTATACTTTTTACCAAGACTCAACAAGTTATGGCCGCGGTTTTCAATTCTCGAGCGTTACAACGATGATTAGACGAATGAGAAGATTATTCAGATATGATGAAAATTCAATTAGAAATAAGGAGACGTTTGTAAGCTCCATTTTAACAAAAGGAAGTAAAGACTATCGCCCTAGTAGTACAATGAATGGGTAGAGCGTCGACGCCAGGGGAGTGAGGTTCTAATTTTGATTGTGTACGAGAAAAAGTATTTGTTTATAAAATGATTCAGTCACCAATTTTCTCGTATTACAGGTTTCTGTTATCATTTTTCAAAGAAGTGGCGTAGGCAGAGGAGGGGGAGGGGGTCATAACCTCTAACGTGCCTTGTCGCCTTTGGCTGAATAGTTACATTAGTTTTCCATTGGGTTTATGTTGGAATACGAAATTCAGCAGTCTAATAACCCCCCTTTTCCGAGATCCTGGCTGCTCTGCAGTTTCCGAGAATTATATAAGATGAAAATATTTCTCCCACTGGTTTGTTCTTATTTATGCTTTCGGTTTTGAAATGTTTATAATGAGAGTCATGTAGATTATTATAGGAACTCATTTTGTTTTAGGCCGAAAACCTCATCTATTTTCTTCTGAGCTCATTTCTCAATTTCTGTAGTTGTACTCTCCGCTGTTGGTCGGCTCGTGTTTAAAATTTCAGAAAATCTGTTTCTTTTCTCTCTTTGTATCGCATCTTCTGCTTTACTTGTAGCGTCTTCGTCGAAGGCTTCCGCAGTTTCATTCACAGTCACAGGTAGAGATGAGGATTTTCCGGAGCTGAAAATTTTGAAACGATTCTCAATATTACATTTCAGCCGCAATAATATGTCCAGTCACTTTTAAAAGTATTTATTCTTTTATTACAGTTACATATATTGCACGACATAGCTAACATTGCATAACATCATAATCATTCATGATCGTGAGATTTAAAAGTACAAGTTCATATTTGCTCTCAGGAAATGAAAATATTATTTTCTTGATAGATACCCCATGTATCGATTCGCGTACTCCCTGGAGTACGCTACCTCACTTTGGAGAACACTGAGCTAGAGGCTCCTGGGCCGCACGTACTAAAAATAAAATGCGCTCATGTTCGTTAGCACATGCATACATATCTATTTAATTGTATTAAAAAAAAAAAATTTGAGGGGGAGGGGGGGAGGGAATGCAAATTGTACTATTCACAAAAATGAATGTCGACAGAGGGGGACAAAAGGATGCATTGCACCGGAAGGCTAGTGGCCCAGGCCGCATAAACAGTTTATTAAAAAGGTAAACAACTTGTAAATTAAAGAGCAATAGGGGCAATTTAAAAACACAGAGAAAAGTTTTAGAACTAAAATGAAAGAACAACTTCAGCATAAAAGATCATGCTTATATGCAGAGCAGGTAATTGAAACCCATGAAGTTTTGGTCGTATAATTATACAAATTGCGAGACAAACGCCGCTGGCCGATGTATGCAAATGATCTGAAATGCAAGTAGGTCACGTGAATAGAGCGTGGGATAAAAGGGATGGAAACGGCAGATGAACCAACAGTTGTTACTGTTTGTCGCCTACGGAAATCCGTTTTCCGGGCTGTTTTTCGTTTCAGAAGACAGGTGTTTTTGAAGAGATGCCTGACGAATGACGCCGAAGTCCGTTTCAGCATTTGGACGATCGTGCGTGCGGCTGGGTGGTCGTATCGGCTGAAACTCTCGCAGATGCATCCACTGTGCAAAGGATTTGGAGAAGATGGATTGTAAAAGGGCATGTGAATTGTCGCAGTGGTACAGGTCCATCCAGACGTACGCCAGCACGCGTTGATGGACACATTTGAAGGCATGCGGTGGTGGCCCCGCAAATGACGACATTCTGCAGCGTCTGCAGGGTACATTGGAAGTTTCAATATCAGTGAGAACAGTTTCTCGACGGTTGGCCGAAAGCGGTTTGCACTCAAATCGTCCTTTACGAAGACTGCCATTGACGACAAGACACCAACGTGAGAGATTGCAATGGTGTCGGGGTCTTGGACGACTGAATAGAACAGGGTAGTGTTCAGCGACGAGTCTCGGTTATGTTTGTCAAATGCCAGTCGTCGTCGTGTGAGAGTCTGGAGGCGACGTGGAAACATATCCAATCTTGCTGCAACTATTGAACGCCATACTACTCGACAACGCGGCATCATAGTTGGGGGTTCCATCGGGTTCGATAGCCGGTCTCCCCTGGTTCGTATCAGAGACACAATGACGATGCACTGTCCTACATTCAGCGGTTGCAAAAATATGTTTTTCAGCAAGATAACGGCCGACCGCACACGGCAACTATCAGTAACAAGACTTGCGAGGTATCCAGGGGTGCTCCTTTGATCTCCGCTGTCTCCGGATTTCTCACCCATCGAGCATGTATGGGACATGATTGGCCGTCGTTTGGCTGCCCTGCCCCCGCCTCAAACAGAAAAAGACCTGTGGAGAATGGTTGAAGGCATATGGTCATTCATCCCTCAGGAAACTATCCGCACGCTCATTGCATCTGTTCCTCGAAGAGTTGCTGCTTGTATCGCCGCAAAAGGTGGTCCTACTACCTTCTGATCTACCTGTCTATGCCATTACTGTATTGCATTATCCTTTTGGAATTAACATCACTTATTTATATATGTCATCTGTGTCTGTATGTTCTTTGTCATCACACTCTATTCGCTCTTTTATGGTGTTGCATTTTCTTTGTCAAGTAGTGTATTTTGTATCGAAAAGTGAATTTATTGCTGTGGAGATAGTCAAATGTATATCATTAAACCTACGAACGAAGATAACTTTTTAGAACTCCTGTCCTAGTTGCTTATAAAGTTCCATTACTCCAGTTGAAAAATTGTCGCCTTTGTTCTAATGAGCAGTAAGGATGACAGAACCTGTAGAATTGTGGTGATATAATGATTGTGGTTGTAGTTGTCACAATACGAGTTTTCTTTAGAAATTTCATCTAAGAAAGATACTCCACCATTCATATTATTGAAACATCTGGAAATTTTTAATAAATCTTTACCTTGGAAAACAAAAATTGTACAATAATAGTTTTCTATCAAAACTAAGACAACTAACTCTGCGCACTTGATTTACTGCATCTGTAGTCCTGGAATCTTAGAAACAAGTTTGGAATTTTTGGAAATCCAATAATGCATTCTATCCAGTATTTTGAAGCTTTACATTGGATATTCCTATTATTTAGATAACTGTTTTTAAAAGGCAGAAAATATTTTTCTAAAGTTTAAAATAGTTGGAATTTTCGGAAATCTAATAATGCATTCGACCCAGTATTTTGAAACTTTGTATTGGATATCCCGATTACTCAGCATATATTATGGCTGCGTATAAAAAGCAGAAAATATTTTCTCTAAAATTTGAAACAGTTAGAATTTTTGGAAATTCAACGAAGCATTTGATCCAGTATTTTGAAACTTTGTATTGAATATTTATTTCTATTACTTGCTGTTTTGTTTATTATAGGTATAAAAGTAAATTATTAAATATATAAAAAAAAATATAAGAAAAAATTAAAACACGTCTTATAATTTAAAAATAAATAATTAAATATTATTTTAACAATGTTCCAAAAATGCCTTCTCATCATGTTTGGAATTTTTTCTTTCTTTAATCGAAAAGCCTCTAGAACAATAGGGTTTAAATCAGTCAACCCTGCTAATTGAAAGGAAAATCTAAAGGGGTCTTATTTACATTCTTATAGCACGTAAATTACCCTAATATTGTTAAGGAACTTATTTAAAAAAATTACATTGTGTCCCCAGTTTCCCAGAAATGTTCATTACTAAAAAACATCCTTTGTATGCCATTCACATTTTAATTGTGCTAAGGGGGTATTGCTTTCTTGACATTATCAAAAGTGTACGAAGATGATGTAAATGTGCAATGCAACAGTCTTGAAACAGAATGCTTTGCCCACGATTTTTGACACTTTGGATTGACAATAAGAATTTTTAATAGCTAGAGCATCACTATAAGCAATGTTTGGTCTTTAGTTCATCTATGCTCTTTTATGTATATAAATAAATAAATTCTGTGGCAGGAAGACTTCCACTCTGGATGGGGACGATGAAGATTCATTGCAAGTGTGATTGGGGATTCATTACAAGTGTGATAGTAGATGAATAAATAAATAAAATAATAAATATAAAAAAGTAACTTTTCGTAAAATTAAGTGCTAATGATAATAATAATTATAATAATAATAATATAAACAAAAAATAAATTGTTTAGTATATTATAGGGTGAGCAAATTACTGTTATTACAAATTACTATTACGGAATATTTAAATTATATACTGAATATTTTAATTATATTCGGAATATTTAAATTACTATTACGGAGGGGGCGACTACAATGCTTGAAAGGTTAAAAGTATTTCTATCTCTGTATACATAGTAAGATAGGTAAACCTTAAAATGCAAAACTGCTACTTACGCTGCGGAAAGGTTAAAGTATGACAATCACTTCTGATCAGAATATCTAAGAATGAGCGGACACTGTGCGTCGTATTCTACGGTCGATATTTTTAGGCATTTCATTCAAGCATCCGTTTCGTCAGTTTTACCCGTCTATTGATGTCTCTCAAGGCGGTGTCCTTGTGAGGATGTTTACGATCTCGATTCGTCGCTCCCAGACGTAGTATAAACATTCCTGCAGTTAACGATATCGTCTGGAATCGAATTTTTTTTACTTTTCCTGCAATACATGGTAAAGGGGAAAGAGAAAAGTGTACTGTGATGGGGGTCAAAAATCTGACTGTCGGATTTTAATGGATCTTTGAAGCTCCGTGAAGTTGGCCCCCCCGTGGAAAGCACCGACAAAAACTAGTGGAATCGTTTGTACTTCGTTTGTGCTGGTTTGTGCTGCAAAAATTTTCGTTTGTGCTTCTTTCGTTTTCGATTTATAGCATTTTCTTTTCCGGGGGGGCTAACTTCACGCTCAGCCATTGTTTACATAAGAGATATTACATGAATTTCGAAAAAACGTTTATGCCATTCGTTTGTGCTTCGTTTGTGCTGGTTTGTGCAGCAAAAATTTTTCTTCTAACCCTTTTCAAATTTGAACTATAAAGCTTTCATTTGTTTGGCGCCAAAATTGGCTTTGTTGACATACAAGAAATTTAAGGAATTTCGGAAAAACGTTTATGCCATTCGTTTGTGCTTCGTTTGTGCTGGTTTGTGCCGCAAAAATTTTCGTTTGTGCTCTTTCCGTTTTCGATTTATAGACGTTTCTTTTCCCGGGGGGGCTAACTTCACGATCAGCTGTTGTTTACATAAGAGAAATTACATCAATATCCAAAAAACGTTTATGCCATTCGTTTGTGCTTCGTTTGTGCTGGTTTGTGCAGCAAAAAGTTTTCTTCGGACCCTTTTCAAATTTGAATTATAAAGCTTTCATTTGTTTGGCGGGAAAACCGGGTTTGTTGACATACAAGAAATTAAAGGATTTTCGAAAAAACGTTTATGCCATTCGTTTGTGCTTCGTTTGTGCTGGTTTGTGCCGCAAAAATTTTCGTTTGTGCTCTTTTCGTTTTCGATTTATAGATGTTTCTTTTCCCGGGGGGGCCAACTTCACGATCAGCTGTTGTTTACATAAGAGAAATTACATCAATATCCAAAAAACGTTTATGCCATTCGTTTGTGCTTCGTTTGTGCTGGTTTGTGCAGCAAAAAGTTTTCTTCGGACCCTTTTCAAATTTGAATTATAAAGCTTTCATTTGTTTGGCGGGAAAACCGGGTTTGTTGACATACAAGAAATTAAAGGAATTTCGAAAAAACGTTTATGCCATTCGTTTGTGCTTCGTTTGTGCTGGTTTGTGCCGCAAAAATTTTCGTTTGTGCTCTTTTCGTTTTCGATTTATAGACGTTTCTTTTCCCGGGGGGGCCAACTTCACGATCAGCTGTTGTTTACATAAGAGAAATTACATCAATATCCAAAAAACGTTTATACCATTCGTTTGTGCTTCGTTTGTGCTGGTTTGTGCAGCAAAAAGTTTTCTTCGGACCCTTTTCAAATTTGAATTATAAAGCTTTCATTTGTTTGGCGGGAAAACCGGGTTTGTTGACATACAAGAAATTAAAGGAATTTCGAAAAAACGTTTATGCCATTCGTTTGTGCTTCGTTTGTGCTGGTTTGTGCCGCAAAAATTTTCGTTTGTGCTCTTTTCGTTTTCGATTTATAGACGTTTCTTTTCCCGGGGGGGCCAACTTCACGATCAGCTGTTGTTTACATAAGAGAAATTACATCAATATCCAAAAAACGTTTATGCCATTCGTTTGTGCTTCGTTTGTGCTGGTTTGTGCAGCAAAAAGTTTTCTTCGGACCCTTTTCAAATTTGAATTATAAAGCTTTCATTTTTTTGGCGGGAAAACCGGGTTTGTTGACATACAAGAAATTAAAGGAATTTCGGAAAAACGTTTATGCCATTCGTTTGTGCTTCGTTTGTGCTGGTTTGTGCCGCAAAAATTTTCGTTTGTGCTTCTTTCGTTTTCGATTTATAGCATTTCCTTTAGTTTACTTCGTGTGAAGTTGGCCCCCCCGTGGAAAGCACAAACGACAAAAACTAGTGGAATCGTTTGTACTTCGTTTGTGCTGGTTTGTGCCGCAAAAATTTTCGTTTGTGCTTCTTTCGTTTTCGATTTATAGCATTTCCTTTCGTTTGCTTCGTGTGAAGTTGGCCCCCCCGTGGAAAGCACAAACGACAAAAACTAGTGGAATCGTTTGTACTTCGTTTGTGCTGGTTTGTGCCGCAAAAATTTTCGTTTGTGCTTCTTTCGTTTTCGATTTATAGCATTTCCTTTCGTTTACTTCGTGTGAAGTTGGCCCCCCCGTGGAAAGCACAAACGACAAAAACTAGTGGAATCGTTTGTACTTCGTTTGTGCTGGTTTGTGCCGCAAAAATTTTCGTTTGTGCTTCTTTCGTTTTCGATTTATAGCATTTCCTTTCATTTGCTTCGTGTGAAGTTGGCCCCTCCGTGGAAACCACAAACGACAAAAACTAGTGGAATCGTTTGTACTTCGTTTGTGCTGGTTTGTGCCGCAAAAATTTTCGTTTGTGCTTCTTTCGTTTTCGATTTATAGCATTTCCTTTCGTTTGCTTCGTGTGAAGTTGGCCCCCCCGTGGAAAGCACAAACGACAAAAACTAGTGGAATCGTTTGTACTTCGTTTGTGCTGGTTTGTGCCGCAAAAATTTTCGTTTGTGCTTCTTTCGTTTTCGATTTATAGCATTTCCTTTCGTTTGCTTCGTGTGAAGTTGGCCCCCCCGTGGAAAGCACAAACGACAAAAACTAGTGGAATCGTTTGTACTTCGTTTGTGCTGGTTTGTGCCGCAAAAATTTTCGTTTGTGCTTTTTTCGTTTTCGATTTATAGCATTTCCTTTCGTTTGCTTCGTGTGAAGTTGGCCCCCCCGTGGAAAGCACAAACGACAAAAACTAGTGGAATCGTTTGTACTTCGTTTGTGCTGGTTTGTGCCGCAAAAATTTTTGTTTATGCTTCTTTCGTTTTCGATTTATAGTATTTCCTTTCGTTTGCTTCGTGTGAAGTTGGCCCCCCCGTGGAAAGCACAAACGACAAAAACTAGTGGAATCGTTTGTACTTCGTTTGTGCTGGTTTGTGCCGCAAAAATTTTCGTTTGTGCTTCTTTCGTTTTCGATTTATAGCATTTCCTTTCGTTTGCTTCGTGTGAAGTTGGCCCCCCCGTGGAAAGCACAAACGACAAAAACTAGTGGAATCGTTTGTACTTCGTTTGTGCTGGTTTGTGCCGCAAAAATTTTCGTTTGTGCTTCTTTCGTTTTCGATTTATAGCATTTCCTTTCGTTTACTTCGTGTGAAGTTGGCCCCCCCGTGGAAAGCACAAACGACAAAAACTAGTGGAATCGTTTGTACTTCGTTTGTGCTGGTTTGTGCCGCAAAAATTTTCGTTTGTGCTTCTTTCGTTTTCGATTTATAGCATTTCCTTTCATTTGCTTCGTGTGAAGTTGGCCCCCCCGTGGAAAGCACAAACGACAAAAACTAGTGGAATCGTTTGTACTTCGTTTGTGCTGGTTTGTGCCGCAAAAATTTTCGTTTGTGCTTTTTTCGTTTTCGATTTATAGCATTTCCTTTCGTTTGCTTCGTGTGAAGTTGGCCCCCCCGTGGAAAGCACAAACGACAAAAACTAGTGGAATCGTTTGTACTTCGTTTGTGCTGGTTTGTGCCGCAAAAATTTTCGTTTGTGCTTCTTTCGTTTTCGATTTATAGCATTTCCTTTCGTTTACTTCGTGTGAAGTTGGCCCCCCCGTGGAAAGCACAAACGACAGAAACTAGTGGAATCGTTTGTACTTCGTTTGTGCTGGTTTGTGCCGCAAAAATTTTCGTTTGTGCTTCTTTCGTTTTCGATTTATAGCATTTCCTTTCATTTGCTTCGTGTGAAGTTGGCCCCCCCGTGGAAAGCACAAACGACAAAAACTAGTGGAATCGTTTGTACTTCGTTTGTGCTGGTTTGTGCCGCAAAAATTTTCGTTTGTGCTTTTTTCGTTTTCGATTTATAGCATTTCCTTTCGTTTGCTTCGTGTGAAGTTGGCCCCCCCGTGGAAAGCACAAACGACAAAAACTAGTGGAATCGTTTGTACTTCGTTTGTGCTGGTTTGTGCCGCAAAAATTTTCGTTTGTGCTTTTTTCGTTTTCGATTTATAGCATTTCCTTTCGTTTGCTTCGTGTGAAGTTGGCCCCCCCGTGGAAAGCACAAACGACAAAAACTAGTGGAATCGTTTGTACTTCGTTTGTGCTGGTTTGTGCCGCAAAAATTTTCGTTTGTGCTTCTTTCGTTTTCGATTTATAGCATTTCCTTTCGTTTGCTTCGTGTGAAGTTGGCTCCCCCGTGGAAAGCACAAACGACAAAAACTAGTGGAATCGTTTGTACTTCGTTTGTGCTGGTTTGTGCCGCAAAAATTTTCGTTTGTGCTTCTTTCGTTTTCGATTTATAGCATTTCCTTTCGTTTACTTCGTGTGAAGTTGGCCCCCCCGTGGAAAGCACAAACGACAAAAACTAGTGGAATCGTTTGTACTTCGTTTGTGCTGGTTTGTGCCGCAAAAATTTTCGTTTGTGCTTCTTTCGTTTTCGATTTATAGCATTTCCTTTCATTTGCTTCGTGTGAAGTTGGCCCCCCCGTGGAAAGCACAAACGACAAAAACTAGTGGAATCGTTTGTACTTCGTTTGTGCTGGTTTGTGCCGCAAAAATTTTAGTTTGTGCTTTTTTCGTTTTCGATTTATAGCATTTCCTTTCGTTTGCTTCGTGTGAAGTTGGCCCCCCCGTGGAAAGCACAAACGACAAAAACTAGTGGAATCGTTTGTACTTCGTTTGTGCTGGTTTGTGCCGCAAAAATTTTCGTTTGTGCTTTTTTCGTTTTCGATTTATAGCATTTCCTTTCGTTTGCTTCGTGTGAAGTTGGCCCCCCCGTGGAAAGCACAAACGACAAAAACTAGTGGAATCGTTTGTACTTCGTTTGTGCTGGTTTGTGCCGCAAAAATTTTCGTTTGTGCTCTTTTCGTTTTCGATTTATAGACGTTTCTTTTCCCGGGGGGGGCTAACTTCACGATCAGCTGTTGTTTACATAAGAGAAATTACATCAATATCCAAAAAACGTTTATGCCATTCGTTTGTGCTTCGTTTGTGCTGGTTTGTGCAGCAAAAAGTTTTCTTCGGACCCTTTTCAAATTTGAACTATAAAGCTTTCATTTGTGTGGCGCGAAAACGGGCTTTGTTGACATAAAATAAATTTCACGAGTTTTAGAAAGGTCTTTATGCCATTCTTTTGTATTTCGTTTCTACCGGTTTGTACCGGCTTGCACCTCAACGATTTTCCTTTTATTCATTTCAGATATATTCGTTTCAGATTTATTGAGCTTCACATTTTCCACCACCTTTCATGTAGCCAGCGAAAGCAGTCTGAACCAACTTTCGTAAAAGCAAGCTGCACAATAAGCCCTTGCAATGGGAGCTCATAAAGGAGGTAAGGAGGAGGTCTTTTCCGCCTTTAAACGGTCAAGGTCACAAATCTAGGTATCAAGCTAGTCGATATTGACATCTTATCTGTGAGTTAGGAAATATTTCTTCCTTCTGTTAATTTTTATGTAGAGCAAACCTGGCTCAGAACAAGTCGATTCGTTTGCACTAGGGGTGAAGAAAGCTGAACTGATTCCACATGCACTAGTATTGAATGCTGAAATTAGAAAAAGTATTAAAAAGTGTTGAAAAGTTATTAATATTATTTTATCGCAAATGTAATGTTATTCACGAGTGGGTCCAAATTCAACATCCGCGTTCAGCTTGTTGGATTAAATGTTTACAAATTCTTGACTTTACTCCATGAACTTTTGGAACAATATATTATTCGGGATCTAATTGTTGCTGGTGTTGAGATAGAGGCTGGTGTTAAGATAGAAGCTATAACTTTTGAAAAGCTAGTATAATGGCCTGGCAATGTAAAAAATTTTAAACAGCAGCAAGCAACTTTTAATTTTGAATCTAAGAAGGTCAAAGATGTTGGAATGAATACGAAACACAAACTATCCCAAAGCTTCTGAAAGGTTACTCAAAATTGTGACAATGTGAAGATCGGTCGGTTATGTGGAAGGCCCAAACCACACGGCCAACCCTAGGGCTTACGGCAGTTTAATGTGTGGCCGGGAGAGGTTAGTCGAAACCGACCTTCACGGTCAGCCACCAAGTTTTAGTCTGCATTTATTTAAAATTCAATAAAGTGGTTACATGGTAAATATTTATATATATATATATATATACAGACAGTAATACAGTTTTACATGTTTTACATAAAATACAGTGGGAAGGGGGGGGGGGGGCAAAGAAACGTAGATTTTAACAAATTTTGAATTTTGAGGTAAAAATTAAGTTATTTTCTTAAAATGAAATTAAAGTTATGTAAAAACGTATGGCCAAAAGAATCCGAGCAACCTCGGGAAAAGGGACAATACAGTAAAAACCAACAAAAAGAAAGCAAAAAGAACATGGCTGAACAAAGGTTACATGCAATCAGTTGAGGTAATCGGATAAGACAAAGTTAAATGCAATATAGCAATACATGTACATGGTAAGACTTTCAAATATATGAACAGCCGAGGAACACAGGGAAAACAGATATATACAACAGAGGAATATAAACAGGAAACAAAATATACAAAAGATGGACACCAAAAAGTGTAAGTACAGGAACAATAAGAGACAAACGCCTGGAACAGGGGGTAGACAACATTGACCGAAGAAAATTGAAAGCAGTTGGCACCAAGCTTGCTAAGGATGGGAGAGTTCTCTCGCAATTAAAACACAGTTTTTCAACCTATTTAAAATAATTTAATTGGTTCTGACACCAGAGAACCATGTCGTACGAAGATTATCTGGAGGACGGGTTAAGTGAAATTTTGAGGTATGGGGGCAATTAAAGACATAATGATCTACGTCACCATATGAATTACAAAGACAATTTGAAGAACGTTTATGTTTGAAAAAATGAAGATAGTCAAGAAAAGGACCATGACCCGTTAAAAAATAGATTAAGAATTTGTTATAAATTTGAAAATTGAGGTTGACTTTGGGTAAATAGCTTAGAATTCTGGCAGGGTCATGAGTCCGGGGGGAAATATAATCATTAAGAAGAGATTGCCAATTTTTAAGAAGGAAAGATTTATAATTATTAATCAAAAAGGAGTAGGGAAAAGGTATAAGGAGTGGGGTGCCGGAGATCGTAGCTTGTTTGGCCAGTTCATCGGCGACTTCGTTGCCCTGAATGTTAGAATGGGCCTTGATCCAGGATAAGTTAATTAATGATTTGTAGGGGTGAGCATTAGTTTTAATTTTAGATAGAAATTTCGTTTTATTCTTGATAGATTTAAAAGCCGAAATAGATGACTGACTGTCCGAAAAGATGTTGATTTTTAAATTGTTTTTGCCGGCCCAGAGGATGGCCTGGTTGATGGCCTCAAGTTCGGCTTGAAAAACTGTGTTTCCAGTTCTAAGTTTAAAGGATAATGATTCGATCAGTCGATCATTTTCGAAAATGCATATTGATAAACCTACATTATTATCCAGTTTTGACCATCTGTGAATACATTAAACCTAGAAAACGAGGAAGGGTTTGAGGAAGAAAAATTTAAAACACGAAAGGGAGGAGGGAGGCTAGAAAGAGATAAATTTTTTACAGTTTTAAAATTTTAAAGAGTTTTTATTCTTAATATTGTGTTTTTAATGTGGCTTATACTGTGAGTAAACTATTTTTTAGATACTGACAAGTAGTTAAGAAGAATTTAACGAATTGTTCTTAATTTTGTCATGGCGGACTATAGTGGTTCGACTTCAGAAGAAGTTGAGCCAGTGTTACGCAAAGCATTTTTGGAGTGTGCAACTTGAATAACTTGTTCATTTCTGTTTCTGATAGAAAATCGGCCTTTAAACATAGGGTCAGTTTCGATCTCAATAGAGAAAACGCGCTGAAGATTTTTGAACAAGCATTGAATGATAGGAATAAACCTACAGAGCGGAAGTAAGTTCTGATGACAACACACACTTTTCGGATAAAATTAATTAGCTTTAGTGGAACTTTTGAATAGAAAAGTGCAAGATAATGACACTGACCTCCTTAGGAGAGTGGTCAGCATCGAATAAAAAGTATATTCAGGCAGTAATGGTATAAATGGTATCATAAAGACAGAGGTAAATGTTCACTTCGTTGATCGGGAACACTGTTGGATGGATTTGAATGTGATTAAACTACGTTCGGAATTAAATCGAAGAAATAGTATCAGGAAAAACATGAGGGAAACTGTCAATGATGTTGCTGAATAGAGCAATGGAAATGCTGAACAGTGGCCAAATTTACAAGATGGAGCTAGTATTGCTCAACTGCACATACACAGGGATATGTTTATAAATACTATGGGATCTGGTTTTAAAAAGGCTATAAGGGATATATTGCTATACCGAAATCAAAGACAGTTGTAAACGGTTCATGTAAAGTTTCCACATTAGTGGCGGTTGAGAAACGTCCCAGAATGGGAGTAATATTTCTCTTGAGACTGAGTTCAAATGCGAGAGCCGATGATATTGAAATTGATTTAAAGAACGGTCTTATTGATAATTTCATTTGTACGCCATTAGTTACTAAATGTAATACCTACTTTCCTTTTCATGTTGAGGTCCAGGAACAGGACATGGCAAAGTTGTTGAAAGTGATGTTTGGCCCGATGGATGTTTCATTACCAAATTAGTTGGTAAACTTAATGATAAGCAGATTCTTCAAGAGGGTGAAATGCGTGGCCATGAGAATGAAGCAGGGAAGTGACTACCTGATGAGTCTTTGATCACTGGTGGATGTGTTGTAAATCGTGACATGAAAATTTATTATCAGAATGTTAGGGGTCTACGGACAAAAACAAACAAACTATTCTTATCGGTATTAACTCAAAACTATGATGTAATATGTTTAACTGAGACCTGGCTCTGTGAAAATATTAGTAGTGCGGAATGTTTTGATGACAGATATACAATTATACGTGGAGATTGGACTAATATGGATATTCGAGACCTTCGTGCCGGGGGCTTGTTTATTGTACTCAATTCTAACATTGTGTTCAATGAGTTATCCATGGGTGAAAATCAAACGGAATCGGTATGGTTAAAAATTGATCGTGCTTTTGGTAAATATTTGTTTCTCTGTGTGGTATATATAAGCCCTTCTTCCAGTTTTGATACGTATGATGAATTCATCAATTTGTTCGAAGCTAATTTTAATTTTTTCAATTACGACATTGTTACTATGGGTGACTTTAATTTACACGGCCTTTTGTCATGTCAAATGAGGTTAATTAGACTAATACAGAAATGTTACTTCTAAATTTTTTAAGCTTCTATGAATTGAATCAATTGAATAATGTTAGGAATAGTAACGACAGATTTAGATCTGGTTATTTCAAACGTTTTTTCGAAATTCATTTAATTCCTATTATGTGAACAAAACCAATTTGTCCCCCAGAAAAATGAAAGCTTTATATTTTGGATATGAAAAGGGTCCGAAGAAATTTTTTTCCGGAACAAACTAGTACAAACGAAGTACAAACGAATGACATAAACGGTTTTTTGAAATTCAATTAATTTCTGCTATGTAAATAAAACCCACTTGTCCCCCAGACAAATGAAAGCTTTATACTTTGGATATGCAAAGGGTCCGAAGAAATTTTTTTCCTAAACAAACTAGTACAAACGAATGACATAAACGGTTTTTCGAAATTGATTTATTTCCTGTTCTGTAAACAAAACTCACTTGTCCACCAGACAAATGTAAGCTTTATACTTTGGATATGAAAAGGATCCGAAGAAATTTTTTCCGGAACAAACTAGTACAAACAAAGCACAAACGAATGGCATAAACAGTTTTTTAAAATTCATTTAATTTCTGTTATGTAAAAAAAAAAAAAAAAACTTGTCCCGGAGACAAATGAAAGCTTTATACTTTGCAAATGCAAAGGGTCCGAAATTTTGTTTTCCCGGAACAAACAAGTACAAATGAAATTCAAACGAATAGCATTAACGGTTTTTCGAAATTCATTTAATTTCTTGTATGTAAACAAACCCTGTTTTCGCGCCAAACAAATAAAAGATTTATAGTTCAAATTTGAAAAGGGTCTGAAGAAAACTTTTTGCGTCACAAACCAGCACAAACGAAGTACAAACGATTCCACTAGTTTTTGTCGTTTGTGCTTTCCACGGGGGGGCCAACTTCACACGAAGTAAACGAAAGGAAATGCTATAAATCGAAAACGAAAGAAGCACAAACGAAAATTTTTGCGGCACAAACCAGCACAAACGAAGTACAAACGATTCCACTAGTTTTTGTCGTTTGTGCTTTCCACGGGGGGGGCCAACTTCACACGAAGTAAACGAAAGGAAATGCTATAAATCGAAAACGAAAGAAGCACAAACGAAAATTTTTGCGGCACAAACCAGCACAAACGAAGTACAAACGATTCCACTAGTTTTTGTCGTTTGTGCTTTCCACGGGGGGGCCAACTTCACACGAAGCAAACGAAAGGAAATGCTATAAATCGAAAACGAAAAAAGCACAAACGAAAATTTTTGCGGCACAAACCAGCACAAACGAAGTACAAACGATTCCACTAGTTTTTGTCGTTTGTGCTTTCCACGGGGGGGCCAACTTCACACGAAGCAAATGAAAGGAAATGCTATAAATCGAAAACGAAAGAAGCACAAACGAAAATTTTTGCGGCACAAACCAGCACAAACGAAGTACAAACGATTCCACTAGTTTTTGTCGTTTGTGCTTTCCACGGGGGGGCCAACTTCACACGAAGCAAACGAAAGGAAATGCTATAAATCGAAAACGAAAGAAGCACAAACGAAAATTTTTGCGGCACAAACCAGCACAAACGAAGTACAAACGATTCCACTAGTTTTTGTCGTTTGTGCTTTCCACGGGGGGGCCAACTTCACACGAAGCAAACGAAAGGAAATGCTATAAATCGAAAACGAAAGAAGCACAAACGAAAATTTTTGCGGCACAAACCAGCACAAACGAAGTACAAACGATTCCACTAGTTTTTGTCGTTTGTGCTTTCCACGGGGGGGGCCAACTTCACACGAAGCAAACGAAAGGAAATGCTATAAATCGAAAACGAAAGAAGCACAAACGAAAATTTTTGCGGCACAAACCAGCACAAACGAAGTACAAACGATTCCACTAGTTTTTGTCGTTTGTGCTTTCCACGGGGGGGCCAACTTCACACGAAGCAAACGAAAGGAAATGCTATAAATCGAAAACGAAAGAAGCACAAACGAAAATTTTTGCGGCACAAACCAGCACAAACGAAGTACAAACGATTCCACTAGTTTTTGTCGTTTGTGCTTTCCACGGGGGGGCCAACTTCACACGAAGTAAACGAAAGGAAATGCTATAAATCGAAAACGAAAGAAGCACAAACGAAAATTTTTGCGGCACAAACCAGCACAAACGAAGTACAAACGATTCCACTAGTTTTTGTCGTTTGTGCTTTCCACGGGGGGGGCCAACTTCACACGAAGCAAACGAAAGGAAATGCTATAAATCGAAAACGAAAAAAGCACAAACGAAAATTTTTGCGGCACAAACCAGCACAAACGAAGTACAAACGATTCCACTAGTTTTTGTCGTTTGTGCTTTCCACGGGGGGGCCAACTTCACACGAAGCAAACGAAAGGAAATGCTATAAATCGAAAACGAAAGAAGCACAAACGAAAATTTTTGCGGCACAAACCAGCACAAACGAAGTACAAACGATTCCACTAGTTTTTGTCGTTTGTGCTTTCCACGGGGGGGGCCAACTTCACACGAAGCAAACGAAAGGAAATGCTATAAATCGAAAACGAAAGAAGCACAAACGAAAATTTTTGCGGCACAAACCAGCACAAACGAAGTACAAACGATTCCACTAGTTTTTGTCGTTTGTGCTTTCCACGGGGGGGCCAACTTCACACGAAGCAAACGAAAGGAAATGCTATAAATCGAAAACGAAAGAAGCACAAACGAAAATTTTTGCGGCACAAACCAGCACAAACGAAGTACAAACGATTCCACTAGTTTTTGTCGTTTGTGCTTTCCACGGGGGGGCCAACTTCACACGAAGTAAACGAAAGGAAATGCTATAAATCGAAAACGAAAGAAGCACAAACGAAAATTTTTGCGGCACAAACCAGCACAAACGAAGTACAAACGATTCCACTAGTTTTTGTCGTTTGTGCTTTCCACGGGGGGGCCAACTTCACACGAAGCAAACGAAAGGAAATGCTATAAATCGAAAACGAAAAAAGCACAAACGAAAATTTTTGCGGCACAAACCAGCACAAACGAAGTACAAACGATTCCACTAGTTTTTGTCGTTTGTGCTTTCCACGGGGGGGCCAACTTCACACGAAGCAAAAGAAAGGAAATGCTATAAATCGAAAACGAAAGAAGCACAAACGAAAATTTTTGCGGCACAAACCAGCACAAACGAAGTACAAACGATTCCACTAGTTTTTGTCGTTTGTGCTTTCCACGGGGGGGCCAACTTCACACGAAGTAAACGAAAGGAAATGCTATAAATCGAAAACGAAAGAAGCACAAACGAAAATTTTTGCGGCACAAACCAGCACAAACGAAGTACAAACGATTCCACTAGTTTTTGTCGTTTGTGCTTTCCACGGGGGGGCCAACTTCACACGAAGCAAACGAAAGGAAATGCTATAAATCGAAAACGAAAGAAGCACAAACGAAAATTTTTGCGGCACAAACCAGCACAAACGAAGTACAAACGATTCCACTAGTTTTTGTCGTTTGTGCTTTCCACGGGGGGGCCAACTTCACACGAAGTAAACGAAAGGAAATGCTATAAATCGAAAACGAAAGAAGCACAAATGAAAATTTTTGCGGCACAAACCAGCACAAACGAAGCACAAACGAATGTCATAAACGTTTTTCCGAAATTCCTTTAATTTCTTGTATGTCAACAAACCCGGTTTTCCCGCCAAACAAATGAAAGCTTTATAATTCAAATTTGAAAAGGGTCCGAAGAAAACTTTTTGCTGCACAAACCAGCACAAACGAATGGCATAAACGTTTTTTGGATATTGATGTAATTTCTCTTATGTAAACAACAGCTGATCGTGAAGTTGGCCCCCCCGGGAAAAGAAACGTCTATAAATCGAAAACGAAAAGAGCACAAACGAAAATTTTTGCGGCACAAACCAGCACAAACGAATGGCATAAACGTTTTTTCGAAATTCCTTTAATTTCTTGTATGTCAACAAACCCGGTTTTCCCGCCAAACAAATGAAAGCTTTATAATTCAAATTTGAAAAGGGTCCGAAGAAAACTTTTTGCTGCACAAACCAGCACAAACGAATGGCATAAACGTTTTTTGGATATTGATGTAATTTCTCTTATGTAAACAACAGCTGATCGTGAAGTTGGCCCCCCCGGGAAAAGAAACGTCTATAAATCGAAAACGAAAAGAGCACAAACGAAAATTTTTGCGGCACAAACCAGCACAAACGAAGCACAAACGAATGGCATAAACGTTTTTTCGAAATTCCTTTAATTTCTTGTATGTCAACAAACCCGGTTTTCCCGCCAAACAAATGAAGGCTTTATAATTCAAATTTGAAAAGGGTCCGAAGAAAACTTTTTGCTGCACAAACCAGCACAAACGAAGCACAAACGAATGGCATAAACGTTTTTTGGATATTGATGTAATTTCTCTTATGTAAACAACAGCTGATCGTGAAGTTAGCCCCCCCGGGAAAAGAAACGTCTATAAATCGAAAACGGAAAGAGCACAAACGAAAATTTTTGCGGCACAAACCAGCACAAACGAAGCACAAACGAATGGCATAAACGTTTTTCCGAAATTCCTTAAATTTCTTGTATGTCAACAAAGCCAGTTTTGGCGCCAAACAAATGAAAGCTTTATAGTTCAAATTTGAAAAGGGTTAGAAGAAAACTTTTTGCTGCACAAACCAGCACAAACGAAGCACAAACGAATGGCATAAACGTTTTTTGGATATTGATGTAATTTCTCTTATGTAAACAACAGCTGATCGTGAAGTTGGCCCCCCCGGGAAAAGAAACGTCTATAAATCGAAAACGAAAAGAGCACAAACGAAAATTTTTGCGGCACAAACCAGCACAAACGAAGCACAAACGAATGGCATAAACGTTTTTTCGAAATTCCTTTAATTTCTTGTATGTCAACAAACCCGGTTTTCCCGCCAAACAAATGAAAGCTTTATAATTCAAATTTGAAAAGGGTCCGAAGAAAACTTTTTGCTGCACAAACCAGCACAAACGAAGCACAAACGAATGGCATAAACGTTTTTTGGATATTGATGTAATTTCTCTTATGTAAACAACAGCTGATCGTGAAGTTAGCCTCCCCGGGAAAAGAAACGTCTATAAATCGAAAACGGAAAGAGCACAAACGAAAATTTTTGCGGCACAAACCAGCACAAACGAAGCACAAACGAATGGCATAAACGTTTTTCCGAAATTCCTTAAATTTCTTGTATGTCAACAAAGCCAGTTTTGGCGCCAAACAAATGAAAGCTTTATAGTTCAAATTTGAAAAGGGTTAGAAGAAAAATTTTTGCTGCACAAACCAGCACAAACGAAGCACAAACGAATGGCATAAACGTTTTTTCGAAATTCATGTAATATCTCTTATGTAAACAATGGCTGAGCGTGAAGTTAGCCCCCCCGGAAAAGAAAATGCTATAAATCGAAAACGAAAGAAGCACAAACGAAAATTTTTGCAGCACAAACCAGCACAAACGAAGTACAAACGATTCCACTAGTTTTTGTCGTTTGTGCTTTCCACGGGGGGGCCAACTTCACGGAGCCGATCTTTGAGCATCCTCGAAGACGATTCAATCGTTTTTCAGTGATGTCTGCGTTTCTGCCTGTTTGTAAGTCTAAGGGCACGATAACGCTCGAATAAATGGAGTAGATCTTGTCAAATTTTATTAATTTTTCTATCGATAAGCGTCTGAAAGCCTGATGATTCTGGGACCGATGGGGTAAGGGTTTAATTTCTGGAATATTTATTAGAGACACGGTAATTTTATATCAATTAAATATGTTCACTATTATCAAATGTGTGAATCTTTGTAAATACTTTTAATTAGAAATAAATGGATACTACTGCTTCAGACATTATCAGATGTGAATCAAATTTGATTTTGGTTTGATGACTATATGCGAGAGATCTTTGAATGATTTGAATATTTATTTTCTTAAAATATATAAACACTAAATCTGTATAGTATATCTGTATAATGTATAAATAGCATACATAACTAGAATAACAAAAATATTCTCCATCGTTTGTGTGGTAAATTAAAAGGGTCCTAATCTAAGGTAAAAGGGAAAATTTAACTCTCAATTTTTCTAGGAGGGGGGGGGGGGGGAGCTGAATCTGTCACTATATATGTCTATGATCTGTCTTTAGGGGGATACATCTCACACTGCCCTTGCTATCGCCCTGGTCTTAGAAACGTGCATTTTCGTAAAAAACATTAATTTTAGTAGGCTTTTTCTTAATTGCTGTTACACGCACTTAATTCTATAGATGGTAGCGTTCAGCGATGGTAGAGCGATTCTATGGATGGTAGCTTTCATACATGGTAGCGTTCAGAGATGTCAAAGCCCCCCCCCCCCCCTTCGATAATTGTTACATTACTTGAGCCGTTGCCTAAAGAATATTTTGATATCAATGCAATCGGATATTCCAGAACTAGTGTTGAACACGATTATGAGAAACATTAAAAAAAAAGTTCTGAATAAATTATCACAGTATTGAACACATGGGAATTGCACGAAGGGTCCTAATCTCGTCTGCACGATAAGCGGAAAAGTATCTGAATTACAACATTAAATGATAACAGCTCCAACATGATTTCGTTTTCTCTGCTGACGAGACTACGATCTTAAGTCTAATATAAAAAGAGTAATTTTATGAAACGATAAGAATAATACAATAAGAGTTATGATTACGTGATATCTATTTATATTTATGATTAATTTACATTAAAATAATATTATTTAATAGTTTTATGCAACTTTTAATAAATCATGTGGGCAGCATAATGGGCGTATGCATGAGTTTTTCGAGGGGGGGGGGGGGGGGATTGCTAAAATTAATAAAAAATTACTACCTTAACAGCTTCAAACACTGTTTAGATCGAAAGCACTCAAACCCGAATGACTTAAGATGAAATTCAAAATTACATAAAATAAGAAAAGTAAATGTAGGATGGGGCTAATTAGTGGTAAGATGATAGTTTGAAATAATTTGCTTGAAAAGAAAATTTAAGAAAGGCTTAAAAGCAGGAATGATTAAAATAATAATAATATTCCTTTTTAATTTTGAGACCCTCTCCAAACAGGAGGCCCCAAGCAGTCGCATGGGTTGCTTGGTCCTCGGGTATGAGTCCTGTCAAGTGTCATAATCAGCAAATATGAAAGATGATAAATATGAACTAAACCCATCTACCATGCTGCTGGTCTTGCTGTTGAACAGTTTCGTGACAAACTGCTATATTTTATGGAAAAAGGTTGAAAAATTTGCGTGCTTCGTTATCAATTATTTTTATTACTCACACGTGTATTGTTCGACCGTTGCAGAAGTTATCGGATTGTGCAATCAGTGACTGCATGAAATATCCTTGTTATGTTTCAACTGGTATTTGCTTTTATCTTCTCATATTATAATAGTATAGGGCGAGAGTTTTGTTTTTCTGAAAATTTTCGAATTCAAGATCTTGACTTGGAATTCTTGAGCGATGTTTCGTAGAACATTGTTTAACGATGTTTCACAAAACATTGTTCGATGTCTGGGTCGGATAATCAATCCATTGAGCCAGAGTGGGTCAATCCTGTTATAGCTCAAAATCTGTATTGTTTTATATTTGAATGAAAGGAGATTCTGTTATTGCAAAACTCGCCGTTGGTGACTATCCTGTTCTCCTTTTGGAAAAGTTCTTAACTTACAATAGTTTTGAGATGTCGTTTGTAGCATTCTAGAAGTTATTGTAGCCAGTGCATTTAGTCGCGACCATTGAGATAGATACTCGGTCTTAGTTGTCGCGATTTAGTCTGGGTTTCAAGAAGCTCCACGTGCATACCCTTGATCCTAGGGTCCAATCTTTTTATTTCTTAGGGGGTACTCAAAATTTTAAGGAATGTTTCGAGTGAAAAACTGGCAATACCAAAAATGGCACTTACCAAAATGGCAATATAACAGATCATTTTACCTATTGGACACATCATTTGATATTTGTATATCCTCGTCGACGACAATCAGACCCAATAAAATCTACGGATGCGTTTGCCATTTAAGAATTTGCATCGTGTGCGGAACTTTTGAAAGGCAGCGTATAGGGAAGATTCGTCGATATTTTAAATTATTAAAAAAATAAAATACAATTTACTGAAGGCTAAAGACTCGATTTACCGAAGTCGTCTACATAGAACAATGGAAAAGTCGTCTAATTAATTTTTGTCTGAAGATAGAGATAAAACGATTACTTGTTTAACATAATTAAAAAAAACATAATTTTTTTAGGGTAGACCAGTCAAAATGATCGTTATTTTCTTAACATAGCCTATTTTTTCCCTGTCAGGGAACATTCTAAAAAATTGTCAAAATAGTCGAAGATAGTGATTCCCAATCTTTTTGTTTGGAGGAAAACCTTGAAATATTTCGTCATATCTTGCGGAACTGTTATCTGGCTGACACATTATTATAGGGTTACCTTAAAAGTCCTTAAAAACTGCTTAATTCCTGATTTCGATTTTTAAGGCTTGCTTACATTTGTACTAAAGTGCTTAATTTTCTTAGATATTGCAATTCAGAAATTACCATAAAAGTAGAAAAAAATTGTTTCCCGTCCAAGAGAGACGACCAGATTGCAAATTGTGAAACTTTTTCCATTGCCATATATGAAAAAGGAGCGAAGGTGTTTCACGTCAATTTCTTCCACTGTGCTTGTAGAAACTCTACCCCGTTATCCTGTATCTGATAACAGATTACTGCAGCACCGATGATCAGAGTGTACCTGAAAAATCACCGGTTCTTTTTATGTTACATTTATTTCATTTTCGTGTACAATTAACGAGGGTAATTCAAAAGTGAAGGCGATTTTATTTTTACATGCCGAATATACAAGCTTATGTAAAGCAAAGAAAGTTATTTCTTTTCAACATTTATTTTTCACCCATTACTGCTATGCAATTTTTGTAGCGGTCCATAAGTTTACTGATTCCTCAGAAATATTTTTTTGACTGGTCATTGATATAACCGTACACCACCGCCTTGATCTCCTCATCACTGCCGAATTTTCGGCCTAGAAGCACCGCATCCTAGGCTGGAGTAGATCTTAGGAGGCAGTGCGCGTAGTGCTTTTTTGAGTGGTCTGAACAGGTGACACATACAGTAGTGGCCAAAATTGTGGAAAACTTTTGGAAAAAGTGTATTTTTGAGGTTTGATGGCTCATAACACCACTTTTTTTTGTATCAATACCATAAAATTATATATTAATGGAAAGATAATTTAATCAAGATTGTAATGCAATAACATTTATGAATTATTTTTTAATAGAACAACATTTATAAAGAAGGAAAGTGAAATGCATGAAAAAAATTATATATACAAAAATTCTCACGATGTCAGTTAATGCTTAGTTGGGTAACCTTTAGTCTTAATTACGACCTTACAGCGCTTTCCCATGGAGTGAACCAAGGTTTTTAGTTCTGCGGCTGTTATAATGTGAAACCAAGATTGAATTATTGCTTCTATTAATTGGATTTTATTGCTGGATTGCTTTTGACTAACAAGTTTCTTTAGTCGGCTTCATAGATTTTCCATGGGGAAGTCTGGGTTATTCCCAGGCCATTCCAGAAGTTGAATATGATGATCTTGAAGCCACTTTTTGCACACACGAGCAACATGATATGGAGCTGAATTCTGTTGAAATATAAATGCTTCATTATCTTGGAAAAGATCACATGCAGAAGGCTGCAGTTTGGGCTCCAGTATTTCATTCATGTATCTTTGGGCATTTATATTCCCATTGATCACACAAATTTTGCCCACACCTCTTGATGTCAGACAACCCCAGATTATAACACTGACTGGGTGTTTCACGGAAGATGTATTGCAGTCTGGATGCAAATCTTGTCCGATTCTTCTCTTCTCCTTACGTATTTTACGCCATCACTACCAAACAGGGAGATTTTGGTCTCATCATTCCAAATTACATTGTCCCATTGTTCCGTTGTCCAGTTAACATGGGTTTTAGAGCAGTTTAATTTTTTCAACCTTTGTTTGAGAGATAAAACTGGCTTTTTTCGTGGAATTCTAGCATTTAGACTAAATTCATGGAGTCTGCGCCGAATAGTCCTTGCACTCAACTTCACATTGCATTGCGCCATTTCACCTAGTATACACTGAGATGGTTTTCTTCTGTCACCTAGGCACAGTCTCTTAATTCTTCTATCATCACATACTGTTGTGTACCTTTTCCTGTCTTTACTAGTTTGGTTTTGTAGTGACTGAGTCTCCTTATACCTCATCAAAAATTTAGAAATGCCACCTTTGGTTAGGTTTCCCACAATATTTCTTCTAATTTCTTCATAACTGTAGCCTTATTCACTTACTATTTTACATCGCTTTCTGGGTGACCAGTCAACTCTTTGCGCCATTTATTTAATTTTATTACGTTTTACAAGCTCAATCCCAACCAACTTGATAGCAATCACATAACACACTGATAAATGTCCTGTGACTTGTTGGCTTATTGCCAAAACAAGATGACACCTGATTGGCTCTCCAAACACTCATGCTCATTGGCTACATTCAAATGAAGGAAAGCTACTTCATATAAACCTAAGCAAGTTGTGCTTCTTTTTTGTAGTTATTTGGCTATAATTTTTGATAGAATACAGATAATTGAACAAATGTTATTGCATTACAATCTTAATTAAATTATCTTTCCATTGATAATTTTATGGTATTGGTACAAAAAAAAGTGGCATTATGAGCCATCGGATCTCAAAAATATCTTTTTTCCAAAAGGTTTCCACAATTTTGGCCACTACTGTACAGCTCTTTCTATACTGCGCCAACATTCTTCGATGAATTTCAGCAAGTTTGATCTATCTCTTCCTCACACTAAAATCTGACTACAGAATGCTATTCTTCAACGATGCAATCGATAAGTACAGCCAATACGTACCGTATTTACACGGTAATAATTTGAACGCTGCTAATACTAGGTAGCCGAACGACGTGCGATCAGACTTCTCTGTGACGTGTTCATAGATGTTATAACCTGTTTACTTAGAACCTCCTAAATACAGTTTTGTTACGAACGTATCTTCTGCACTCGTGGGTGTGCTATCAGGATACAAGAACGAGTTCAAATTTCTGGATAACTAAACACGTTTAATCACAAGCACAACGTAAAGAGGAACATTATACAGAAAAAAAAAAAACAGGTAAATGCTTCACTAATTTCACAGAATAAGCGATACTATTCTTAGAATGTGGACGAAAGTAATTTCACAAAACAGCTGCTACTGTTCTCAAAACATTGACAAAAATCACAGTCTAATGTAGCTTGTGTCACGTCAATTCGTCAACTCCACTCCAACGGAGGGATGAGTCTTTTTATAGTCTCTCTATAGTCTCTCTACAGAAACTTCTGGAAATTTCTCCATATCTCCTAGACTAATCGTTATTTCGTGAAGTTTCTGGAATGTTCGGAAAGTCATTAAGTGTTATCAAATTGGCGGTAAATTGCCAAATCTGGCAACCGTATTTCTAACTGGAAAATCCTGGAACCCTGGTCTCACGTCATCCTGACGTCATGGACTGTGTTTTCTTCGCCTGGCCTTCGACACAGACGAAAGGAGAGGCGCCAAAGGGAATATTGCCCGTTCGCAACAGTATATACATGAACCTTAAATTTACTTCTATCCAGTATAGCGTAGTCGTGCCTGGGCGCACGAGAGCAACGTCCCGGTGTTTTTTAGTGTAACCAGGGCGCGCTCTGTCTCACAAAATGCCAGTAAATATACAGTTTTTTAATTTGTTTTAACATTAATTTATATGTGTCTGTATAAACAAAACCTAACGTAGCAAATGACTCCTTTGTCAAAATAATTTTTTTATTGGGAGCCTCTTGAGACGTAACTATACTATCGCACTGCCTTCAGCTTGCCAAGATAGAGCACAAAGTAATGATATATATATATATATATATATATATTTATTTATATGCTAGAGATGGGTTTTTTTTTTTTGTACATACAGTAGTTTATGCATAATTTTCGATTAAAATCTTTCAATTTTTATTTATATATATATATATATATATATATATATATATATATATATATACATATATATATATATATATATATATATATATATATATATATATATATACATATACAGAGTGTCCCAAAAACATTGTCCTCGGCTTTTATTCCTTAAATATTGATCTTAGACATATATAATAAATTACAAAGTTGCGTAAAAAAGGTACATTATTTTATGAAATCGATAAAAATTTTTAGGGGATTAAATTTGAAGAAATACAGAATTTAAATTTTTATACGGCCCCCGTACAAAAACATTTCCAATGAGTGAAAATGCCCCATACACTAATAAGGTGATGTACAAAATTTCAGCATTTTATCATAAAAAGTTCCAGAGATATGAAAAAACAAAAATCCTGACTTAAATCACTTTTCGATGCATCGACATGGATTCTCAGAGGGGAAAAATCATATCGGCAGATCGCGTTTCCGGGGTCATACACAAATTACGAAAGAAAACAATGATTACATAAATAAATAATAATTTTGCTATTTATTGGTAGAAAAGTATCTACACTGTGTAGAAATAATAACTTTACACAAAGATTACATAGCTTGTTCAAAATGTTTTCCATCCATGCCAAAGATCCATTAAAGATAAGAGGCATATATTATTTGCCTATGAAGCATTTCTGCGTTGCGTCATTTGCACTCTTGCTGTAAACATTTACATTTTAATGTGCGATTAATCCCTCATCAACTTTGTTTAAACATATCTCTGGGACTTTTTATGATAAAATGCTGAAATTTCATACATCACCTTATTAGTGTATGGGGCACCTTTTACTCATTGGGAATGTTTTTGTATGGGGGTCGTATAAAAATTTAAATTTTGTATTTATTCAAATTTAATCCCCTGAAAATTTTTATCGATTTCATAAAATTCTGTACCCTTTTTTACGCAACTTTGCAATTTATTATGTATGTCTAAGATCAATATTTAACGAATATATATATATATATATATATATATATATATATATATATATATATATATATATAATAAAGATGAAATAAAATAGAATATTTGAAGAGAAATAGTGCCTTTGAATTTGCTCTACCATGAACGGTGAACGAATAACGAGGGGCGTTTGTTTTTTCCGTAGCTGTACTCTGTATAATGTACGGAGAAAGTACTAGAATAAGTTTGAGTTTTCATCAGATTTACTCATTTTAGGTATCGTAGAACACTAAAGAACTATTTTTTGAGTGACGACTGTGTGTGTCTATGTGTTTATCTGTGCTATATATATATATGCAGATAAACACATAGACAAATGAGTAAATCTGATGAAAACTTAAACTTATGCTAGTCCTTTCTCCATACATTATACAGCTACGTACAGCTACGGAAAAAACAAACGCCCCTCGTTATTCGTTCACCGTTCATGGTAGAGCAAATTCAAAGGCACCATTCAATAAGGAATTATATCTTCTACAAATTCAAATGCTATAATATATATATATATATATATAAAATGAAAGATTTTAATCGTAAATTATGCATAAACTACTGTATGTACAAAAAACCCCATCTCATATATATATATATATATATATATATATATATATATATATATATATTTATATATATATATATATATTTATATATATATATATATATATATATATATATATATATATATATATATATATACATAGCACAAAATATACATATATATACATGTATATATATACATTGCATTGACACACACACACAGATGGAGAGACATACAGATGTGACATAGACGTCACACTAAAATAGTGGATTTTTCTTCTTGAGGGTCGAAAACGTTCATACCCGTCGAAAACTCGATTTTCGACCCTATTCGAATACTCCTGTACATTTTCCATGTATTGTTGGGAAAGTGAAATAATGCGAAAAGGCATGTAGAAAAAGAATAAGGCACAAATAAAAATTTAATATGGTCACATTATAACTTGGAGAAATAAGATGCCATGCCATTAACAAATAACTAACCAGAAAAAACTCAAGAGCATGTGAGTCAGTCATATACAAGAAAAATCAGGAAGCCACACATAATATAAAATGACAATGAAAAGAAAAACTGCTACGATAAACAAAGGAATGAAGCTGATGTAATAGTAAAATCTTCAGCCGACGTCTACCATACATCAGCTTCATAGTAGCACATTTCATTTAATGGCCTGTTATTGTGAAACAATATATGTATATTCTTACTGTGATAGCCACTGGTCTAAGGCACCGATATTTAAATTATGTTTTACCATATACACGTGGAACACTGCGGTGTTTCGGACCATGTTATAAAAATTTAGATTTGATTTTTGGTTGAAAGCTTACAAAGAATACCCGGAAATGTGTAATTGAGCAGTATAAATTCTTATGCCCTATGCTACTACGTATCTTTGTTAACGATCTTTTTTGACTTATGCGTCATCACTACATTACAGGAAGTAATTAAACGCAGGACCTGAGGTGCATTTGAAAATTACATCATCTTTGCAAATTATGAAATCTTTGTATAAATCTTTTAAAATTACAAATTTTTCAACATCTCCGCAGCAAAAGCAAGCGCACCTAAGCCATTAAATATAGTTTATTATGATTATTTACTTCGGATATTGTTATTTTGTTACAGTATTATTATTATATAATTGTTGTTTTCAATGAAGTATTCGTATTTATTGAAACATTTTATAAACTTGTTTTTATGCCTACAAATACGCCGTACGAAATAGGGTTCCATAGAAATAATATTTAAGGTTCCGCAAGTGTTGAAAGTTTAAAAATCCCTTGTCTAAGGTATACAAGAAAATGTGTTCGTAAGGTTCAAAGAGAAGTAAGTATTCTCGTGCAGGACCCACCCGCCTTTCAACTTATTTAAGACGATATTCAGAATGTTGTATAATACTATCGTATAAACTGTTTTGCAAAAAAGTCATTTACACTACCGTATTTTGAAAACTGTTGTTATCGCTAGCTTTCTGAATTACGTCTAATTTCTTGTCTGAAAATGACTATTCGATTAGGATAATTATGAATTTATTATTATTATTATCAATTTTTATATATACCAGTTAAAAGGACCGCCCGTTTCTAGTTCCTCTGGGAACATCATAAAAAATTTGTCAGTATTATCTAAGACAACAATTCTCATCCAGTGTGCCCCTGCACCCAAGGGTGCCTTGAGATTTAGAAAAATAAAATATATACTTTTACAAATAAAAAAAAATATTTTCAGGAATAAAATTTATTATACCTGCGACATCCCATCGAAGTAACAACAACCTTACATGAACATAAATAATCAATTGTTGGCCAATCAATCCGGAACCTTGGCTCTGTATTTGAGATCTCCCAATAACTAACTCTGTTCTGGCTTAGACTAGTGGAAGAGTAAGTAACAGCAGACCTACTTTCACCTCTCTCAATTTCGTATTTGTGTGATTGAGCAATCTCAGCGATGGCCACAACCAAATCAAAAGCCAGAAATAGGCTGTTGAATCTTCAAGGCGATGTATGGGTTGTACTCAAATCACCAATTATAAATTTCACATTAATCTGTTTTCTGATAACTATATCATGCACATTTAGCAAAATACCTAAAAAATTGTATTTAATGTAAATAAATTATTAAATACAGTGTAAACATTAATATATTATTATATAAATATATTATATTATATAGTATATAAATATATTATTTTCCTTTATACTTTTCTGTATTATTGGTAAGTTTGTGTTTTGTTAGGCAAAGCTTTTCAATGCATTTTTAGCTTATCTTTTGTTCTCAACCTTAAATTGTGAATAAAAGTTAACGGAAAAATTAACCAAGCACCTACGAAAAATTTGAGAGGTGTCGCAAGTGTACAGTTATATTTATAAGGTTGCCGCGAACCTGAAAAGGTTGGGAATCATTATCCTAAGGCAGTGGTGCACAACCTTTTTGTTGGTGCGACCCCACTGAAGTAATATTTTATTAAAGAAGACCCATACTACCATGTCAATAAAATAAGGGGTTAAAAATTATAATTAAATATTCATTTTATAAGGGCATTTATTTTACATTCGACAATATTAGTTACATTTAGCAATAAAATGTCAAAATGCTTCATGTAGCAAGAAATAGTATGTAGGATATTATTGAAAAGAGAAAACACTGTTAGTAATAAAAACATATGCAAAATGTTTGATATATATAGTATATACAATATATCACTATTTTTTGTATCTTTTAGGTGTTCCATAATAAACTCCTTAATAAACCTTCGTGAAATTATTACCGGGTATTTGCTCAGTTTTATCTTCATATACGCCCATTATGCGTACATTAATTAAATGATTTCCATTGTAACAGAATTTATTTTAAATATTTAGAATAATTTTTTTATTGAAATATGAAAAGCGATGAATGTAATTTAGATTTTAATTGTGGGAGTTAGTTGATTTGAACTTAACCATTGGTTTAATCGTTTTTCTTTTAAATTAAAATGCTAGTTTTTATTACTTTTCTTATATACATAGTATAATGTATAAGGAAAGTATTGTGTTGCGAACGTGTAATATTCCCTCACCGGCATCTCCCGTCCTGTCTTTCGTCTTTTTCGCAGACCATCTTCATCGCCCAGGGGGAGTTTTCTCCAAAAGACAGCGGTACGAGCATTCTTTCCCATGACGTCATTCTATGGTTTCCAGAGTTTCGAACTTTAGGAGAAGGGTTGCCAGATTTGGCGATTTATCACCAATTTGTCGACTTCTCGAATCTTCCAAAAGCATCTCGATAGAACGATTATTCTTCGAGATATAGAGATTTACAGAAGTTTCTATGGAGAGACTATAAATAGGAGTCATCCCAGAGTCGGGCAGTTCAGTTGACGAATTGACGTGACACTAGCTACATTGGGCTGTGATTTTTGTTTTGAGAATAGTAGTTGCTGTTTTATTGTTGTTGAGACCCAGACCGTCCGATCAACCAGAAAGGTGTTGAAAACCCAGGCCGTCCGGCTCGTCAACAAGGACTTGAGCATCCATTTGGACGGCCGGGAAGGAGTTAGCCGAAACCAACTCCCAACTTCCATGGCTTTCGTCCGACGGTCCAGCAGCGTTTATTTTGAGAATCAAAAATTTACAGGAGAGTTTACATAATATGTTTCACATTTTGAAACAATATAAAGTTTAAACAGTGAAAGACACATTAAAACGGATTACAATAATTGTTGAACAATTGTTACTTCAACTGGTGCACAATGAGAAATAATACAACAAAAACAACAACGAAGACAAAAACAAAAACTAAACCAGAAAGGTGTAAGGTAACTGTTTGGACTTCCGGGAAGAATCACCCAATTTAGACCGGAACCCAGTGGGGAAAGTTGTAAGGTAACTGTTTGGACATTTATCACCAATTTGTCGACTTCTCGAATCTTCCAAAAGCATCTCGATAGAACGATTATTCTTCGAGATATAGAGATTTACAGAAGTTTCTATGGAGAGACTATAAATAGGAGTCACCCACAGAGTCGGGCAGTTGGGCTGTGATTTTTGTTTTGAGAATAGTAGTTGCTGTTTTATTGTTGTTGAGACCCAGACCGTCCGATCAACCAGAAAGGTGTAAGGTAACCGTTTGGACTTCTGGGAAGAACCACCCAATTTAGACCGGAACCCAGTGGGGGAGGCATCCACAAGGACCGTACCCTCCTACCCCTACCACCAACCTCTCGGAAGGACTTACGGACCCACATGTTTAACGTGATCGTATTCCGCGTGAACACGGCGGCAGTTTTGGCAGCGGAGGGAATCGAACACGGACCTACCAAGTGCAATTCCCGCGCGCTAACCACTGGATTACCGCGCTGAGCTGCTGTTTTGTTGAGACCCAGACCTTCCGACCTACTAGAAAGTTGTAAGGTAACTGTTTGGACGGCCTGAGCTGCTGTTTTGTTGAGACCCAGACCGTCCGACCTACCAGAAAGGTGTAAGGTAACTGTTTGGACGGCCGGGAGCTGCTGTTTTGTGTAATTATTTTCGTCAGTATTTTGAGAATAATATCGCTTATTCTGTGAAATTAGTGGAGCATTTAAGTGCTGTTTGATTGCATATTGTTCCTGTTTACTTTATGTTTGTGAATAAACGTAAGTTATCCAGAAACTTAGATTCGTTCTTGTACTCTCTGACGGGGGTCAAAAATTCGAATTCGAGTTTTCGACTTGAGAGCACATTTCAAGCATCCCTGAACACGAATCAAACGTTTTTGAGATGATGTATGTATGTGTGTGTCAGTGAGTCTGTGGAGATGATATCTTCCGAACGAATGAAGCGATTCGAACGAAATTTGGTACAAAAATTACAATCCGTGAACACTGTAAGCTTATTGTTTTTATATGCAATCAAATGTTCAGAATCCCTCAAATTTGGAAATGAAATTTTGAAAAAAATCATCAAAAATTCAAAGCCTTCAATAAAGTTACGTAAACAATCATTTCTTATGTAATTTTTTCATAAGAAAACGATTGACACAAACTTAGACCGCTAGCATAAACCGTTCTTGAGATATTGCACATTTTTCAAATAAATTGATCAAAAATCACATAAAATTAAAAAAAAATATTAACTATTGTGAAATATGTTCACTTTTCATATGTAATATTTTGCGATAAATTTGTTATTATCATTCTCGTGGATCTAGCTGGTTCCATTAACGAGAGAAGATATTTTGGGTAATAGTTTTGTATTTGGACGCCATTAGTCGTTTATCTACTATAAGAATAACCTATTTCTTCGTTAATAACGCTTGGCGAAGTTTTGGCGACGAATTTGGCGGAATATCGCCAACTTTGTGGGTTTTTAAATGTTGCCAAATTAACAAAATGTCGCCAAATTGATAAAAATGACGCTAAATCAATGATGATGATTAATTGATGAAAATTTAATATCTCGAAAAGAATATAATAATCTACTGTAAGAGAAGATACTTTGGGTACTAGTTTTGTATTTGAACGCCATTAGTCGTTTATCTACTATAAGAATAGCCTATTTCTCCGTCCATAACGCTTGGCGAAATTTTAGCGTAGATTTTATCGGAATATCACCAACTTGGCGATATTTAGCCCCAGATTGACGGAAATATCGTCAAGATTGTAAAAATTACGCCAAGTTAATGAAAATGACGCCTGATTGATGAATTCATTTTTAAAATATTTTAATATATGGACTATATTACTTATTGACGATACTATCAATATTGATAAGTGTTAATTTAGAGTTGCGTGAAACATAAGTTAATTGAGTACGGAATAGTTTTACATGTTGTCATCCGGAAAAGCGTCAAATCACAATTCAACTTTAAAACACTGTGCCGTGGATCTCACTGTGAAATAAGTAAATTCATTGCATTATACAGTGACCGCCGGTTATAAGATTCAGTGGTTATAAGAAACAGCCGTTTATAAGACCCAAAACGACAGAAACAAATACAAACTTCGTTTTAACATTAAAATTGTGTCGCTTATAAGAAACACGATTCCGCTTATAAGAAACAGTTTTCTACAGAAAATTTGTTGATTTCCTTGCGACGCGAGTGTTAAAAAAAATCGATTTGTTTAAGGTTATTTGAAGGACGAGTTGTTATCTCTTACCTCTGGGCGTACGAGGAGGGGGTGGGAGTTTGCTATGTAACAAAGGATGACAGAGAATTTCGCGGTAGAAAGGCTTGGGGGGAACAACCCCAAACCAGTAAGAAACGAGTTTTAATCTTTTGGCAGTTAAGGAAACGTACTGATAAGGAAAGGCATCTTTGCTTATGCACTCAAATAATATTCGTACAGCTTTAGTTAGTCATTTTATGTTTTGCTAGTGGAAGCATGTCGCAAAAGAGAAAAACCCTTACTTTGCTTGAAAAGCAAAGTTTACTTAAAAAGTATGATTCTCTACCTCCGTGTCGTCAAAGAGAAGCTGTTTCTGCATTAGAAATTCCACACTCAACATTATGTAAAATCCTGAAAAGCAGAAATGAAATTTTGACGCCAAATTGTAATCTTCAAGGAAAACGGAAACGAGAAGGAAAGACAGCTGCTATAGAGGAAGCACTCTTACAATGGTTTTCTAACGCCAGATTAAAGAACGCTCCTATCAGTAGGGCAATTTTACTGAAAAAAGCAGAAAATTTTGAGGAAAAATTGGGAGAAAAAGAGTTCCGTGCGACTGATGGTTGGTTAAGCGGCTGGAAAGAACGAAATAACATTGTGTACAAAAAAAATTATGGAGAGAAGCAGGACGCGGACCCCGAGTCGGCATCTTCATGGATTACGCAAAGCTTACCACCTCTATCAGAAAAATACGCTCCTCATCAAATTTTTAACATTGACGAGACTGGGTTCTATTTTAGAGCGATGCCCGAGTATACAATGATGTTCAAAAATGATCTATCCTCCGTTGGAAAAAAACAAAAAGATCGAGTTACAGTTCTGTTAACAACAAATATGACGGGAACTGTAAAAAAAGCCCTTTAGTTATTGTCAAAATCAAACTGATATTTTACTTATATACATTTATATTTTAAATTCTGTAAAACTGTGTTCAATAGTTAGTATTTACAATGGAAGGACGATATATGAAAAATTTCCGGATTTAAGAAACAACTGCTTATAAGAAACAAAACGAGCGAGACGAACGTGTTTCTTATAAGCGGCGGTCACTGTATAAGGAAAACCATGTGCTGCCCACACCAGATTTTTTATTGATAGCGACTAATATGTGGAAATATATAACTTTGTGGGAGTTTATTATTTTCCCTATACTTCTCTATAATTAAGCTAGCTTTAGCTCAAGAATTGACGTTAGTCATGTAAACTAAAATTATTTTTAGTAAAAAATGTTTTCTATTTTTAAATTGGTATTTTTTTAAAGACATTCAAAATTGAATACATAAATAGCTAAATATTATCGTGTTTCAGAAATAGAGAACACTTTTATGATTCATCATTTGTTTTAGATAAATACTTTTGGTAGAAATATTATAAATTAAGAGCAGATTTTTTTTCAATGAATTTTTAACTCGGGGGTCGCGTAAGAATTAAAATAAAATGCCCATGCTCACGCAAATGCAAAATAAAACTGCAAAAGTAAACGGTGGAGTTACTGAACCAAACGAAATCTGATTTACTCCACTTTCCAAGTCCACAGCTGGAACAAAGTCAGTTTCTTGCCAGAAGAAGGAGACTGCCTCCAAAATAAATATCATCACTTTTTTTATTGAATAAAAATCGAAATAAAAATTAGTATTAATAAAAAAGATCTAATTGGGTAAAAAAAAATGCATTTTCTCTTTTCACCGCTGAGTGCGTGTTACGATAAATTTTGGGGGTAGAGCGATCAAAGTTATTTCGAAGGTTTCAAGGGACTTTGGAAAATAATTTAGGTGTTCAAGTTTGTGTAAAAGGGATAGTATAATAATTTACATTTTGAAGTTTAATTTTTATACCCCTTCCCCTTCCGAATGAAAGAAAAATTTCTCCTCTCGATTTACAATCTTTTTATGCTAAAAATATTTGTCTAAAGCAAATGGTTCCAGAGTTATAAACTTCTGTCTTATTTCTGAAACACCCTGTACATATCTTTACTATATTCTTTTACTGGTATTTAGAGTTTTTGAAATACTTTTTACTGTATCTTTTATTTTTATCTATTATAAAGTAATAAATCAATTTGAATCTATATGCTGAGGGGGGGGGGGGGATTCCTTGTCTGCGTGCAGTAGAACTACAATAAGGTTTCCTAGAAGCCTTTCTAAGCGGAAAAAAAAAATGATATCCTCGGTCGATTTTGTTGCCATTTTTCGTTAGTTTGTAATCTTCTTATGTTTTTGGTTTTTTGCCTGCCCGGAAAGAAAAATGAAAATAAAAATAATTGTCTGCTGGCAGAAGTTAGTATACATTTCTGAAATTGAAAATTTGATCGTGGAGTCGATTTCGTTGTTCGCAATTTATGTGCTTTTTATTTTTAACCATCTGCGGTAATATTAAGTTTTTTCTTAGTTTTATTATTATAGAATAAACAGCTGTGTGGCACACAGAACACTTGCTAAAATTTAGACACTTGCTAAAATTTGAAATAAGGTTTTTTGAATTAAAGTATCAAGTTTGTTTTTACTTTTATTTTTTAGAAATTTTAAAACGTATATTGGTTTATTTGTTTGTAGCTAATGGTAACATTAAAACTATCTGTGGAGAAAATAAGGGGACTTGATTACATTATTAGTTCAGTGGTATATTGGTTTATTTGTTTGTAGCTAATGGTAACATTAAAACTATCTGTGGAGAAAATAAGGGGACTTGATTACATTATTAGTTCAGTGGTATATTGGTTTATTTGTTTGTAGCTAATGGTAACATTAAAACTATCTGTGGAGAAAATAAGGGGACTTGATTACATTATTAGTTCAGTGGTACAGTGATATTCACAAACGTCGTTGTGAACGACACATAACCAACCTTTTTCTGCAGTCTGGCGTCCACCTATAAAATGCACACGTCTTAAAAGAACACTTCGGAAGTGTGATGACAGAAGTGCACGATTTTGCATTTTAAATGGCTGCAGCTTATATGGCATTTTTACGACGCAAAACAGCAAGTAACCGAGCTTGGCAGTAAACTTTGAACTCGTCAAACAAGGGATTCTGTCCGACGGGCCCCAATGGTTGACATATAACTCAAATAAGTTTATGTGTGGGCAGTAAAAGTTCCCACACAGATCGAAAACTCACATGGTCCTTGCAGACATGGGAACCGCATGCAGTTGCACCCAGTGTATCTTCAGCCAGTGAGAATTTACTCGCACTAATTATTTCCGGCCAATGGGAACAGAGCTATGGAAATCCTATCAACTAATGGGCTAAAGATATACAAGGAGGAGAAATGAAGGAGGAGCCAGCAGAGCAGTTCAGGAATAACACAAAAAAAATCTGATGTGGGCAACACATGACTTTCCTTATATAATATAACGAATTTACTACTTTTACAGTAAAAAAATAGGTTTTTCTTATAGTAGATACTAATATTCTTTCCAAGATATTGAATTTTTGACAATTAGTCGTCATTTTCATTGATTTAGAGTCATTTTTATCCATTTGGCGAGATTTTCGTTAATTTGGCAACATTAAAAAACTCGCCAAGTTGGCGACATTCCGCCACATTCGTCGCTAAAATCTCGCCAAGCGTTATGGACGAAGAAATAAGTTGTTCTTACAGCAGATAAATGACTATTGGCGTTCAAATACAAAAGTATTACTCAAAGTATCTTTTTTCATGAATGGAACGAGCTAGATCCACGAAAATGATGGCATCCAATTTATCGCATGGTATTACATATGAAAAGTGAACATGTTTCTCAATAGGAAATATTTTTTTTTCATTTTATATGACTTTTTGATAATTTTTTTGAAAAATGTGCAATATCTCGAGAACGGTTCATGTTAGCGTTCTAAAATTTATGTCAATCGTTTTCTAATGAAAAATTACATAAGAAATGTCTATTTGCGTAACTTTATTAGTGGTTTTGATTTTTTGATGATTTTTTCAAAATTTTATTCGAAAATTTAGGGGGATTCGGAACATTCGATTACGTATAAAATAATAGGCTTCCAGTGTTTACGGTTTGTGATTTTTGTACCAAATTTGGTTCGAATCGGTCCATTCGTTCGTCAGTTATCGTCTCCACAGACTCACTGACACACACACACACACACACACACACACACACACACACACACATCACTTCAAAGACGTTTGATTCGTGATCAGGGATGCTTGAAACGTGCTCTCCCGTCGAAAACTCGAATTCGAATTTTCGACACCGTCACAATACTTTCCATATACATTATGCATATAAGGAAAGTAAAAAATCAGAGTTAATGATGAAAGAGGAATGGACAGAGGTGAGAAAGAATTGCATTAAAGATGAAAGAGAAATGTGTGAGAAATCGTCTTGAGTTTAATATAGAAGAAGTGCAGTCGCCCAAAGATGTGACCCTGGCCAAGCTGAATCTGACAGACGGCTCAATAACAAGTACCCCTTTTACTCCCCATGAGGACTCCTAGTTTTAATAAACCAACTAATTATAGAAGATCTCGCACTGTCATCACACTCAGCTCCAGGTTAGATTGAAATCTAGTGAATAAGAATTGCAAAATTGTAAATTGAAAATTTAAGTTAAGAAGAATGTTTTTAATAAATAAGTTGCCAAAAACAAAGTGTCATCGCTAGATGGTGTGTATTTTAATATTTTATCTTTTAGAACGTACGCTTTTTATAGGTGGACCTGAACTGCAGAAAAAGGTTGCGTGTCTGTTCCACAACGACAATTGTGAATATTACTATACTACTATACTAATAATATAATGAAGTCTCCACATTTTCACCACATTTTTACTTTCCTTATATACATAATGTATAAGGAAAGTATTGTGACGGGGTCGAAAATTCGAATTCGAGTTTTCGACGGGAAAGCACTTTTCAAGCATACCTGATCACGAATCAAACATTTTTGAAGTGATGTCTGTGTGTGTGTCAGTGAGTCTGTGGAGACGATAACTGACGAACAAATGGACCGATTCGAACCAAATTTGGTACAAAAATCACAATCCATAAACACTGGAAGCCTATTGTTTTTATCCGCAATCGAATGTTCAGAACCCCCCTAAATTTTCGAATGAAATTTTGAAAAAATCGTCAAAAAATCAAAACCACTAATAAAGTTACGCAAACAGACATTGCTTATGTAATGTTTCATTAGAAAACGATTGACATAAATTTTAGAACGCTAACATGAACCGTTTTCGAGATATTTCACATTTTTCAAAAAAATTATCAAAAAGTCATATAAAATAATAAAAAATATTTCCTATTGAGAAACATGTTTACTTTTCATATGTAATACCATGCAATAAATTGAGTGACATCATTATCGTGGATCTAGCTCGTTCCATTCATGAAAAAAGATACTTTGAATAATACTTTTGTATTTGAACGCCAATAGTCATTTATCCGCTGTAAGAATAACTTATTTCTTAGTCCATAACGCTTGGCGAGATTTTGGCGACGAATTTGGCGAAATGTCGCCAACTTGGCGACTTTTTTTAAATGTTGCCAAATTAACGAAAATCTCGCCAAATGGATAAAAATGACGCTAAATCAATGAAAATGACGACTCATTGTCGAAAATTCAATATCTCGGAAAGAATATTATTATGTACTATAAGAAAAACTATTTTTTTTACTGTAAAAGTAGTAAATTCATTACATTATATAAGGAAAGTCATGTGTTGCCCACATCAGATTTTTTAGTTATATGCCAAGTACTGGCGCCCGTCTGCCTGAGTCTATTGTTTGACGCGTTCAAAGTTTATTGCCAAGTTCTGGTACTTTATTTTGCGTCGTAAAAATATCTTTTCGGCTGCAACCATTCAAAATACAAAATTGCGCATTTCTGTCATCAAACTATCTTTTTCATTTTTAGCATGTTATTGATTTACAGGAAGATATTAATTTGTTATAGAGAATTTAGATTCAATATTTTTGTTTCATTATTACTTTTTATTCGCTTAATTTATTTTTGTTTAAATTAAATGTTCACATGTGCAGTTCATTTCGCAATACAGTAAACTTCCGATAATCCGGTACGTTCGGGACTTCAGCGGTGCCGGATTACTAAATTTACCGGATTATCAGATGCCAAACTAAAATGTTGGAATAAATAGGAAGAAATATGAACAATAAAAGTGATATTTATTTGCCTAAACATTACATGGACTGGATTACATTTTACAGTATGTAAAAAAACATGTTAGTTAATTTTAAAATTATGAGGTGAATTCTCAGTGAATAGAAAATTATCACACACCTATTCTCTTTTCTACATCTCGCTTGCAAAGCGCGTAATATCCAGATATATGAATCGATGTTGGGATTAGGTTCTACTGGGAATCGGGTTTCGGCTATAGAAAGAACGGTGTTGGTCTTCTCCACTCCGATAATTTTTTTTGAAAATATCGTATAAAAATCAAGACTGTCAACTATTTTAGAAAAGATCATTTTATACATAATGTATGATAAGAAAACGAATGGCAATCATTTTAGAATGCTAGCATGAACCCTTCTCGATAAAAATTTTATACATTTCTTGAATAAATTTATAAAAAGTTAGCATAAAATTAAAGAAACTCCATATGCAATAATCTTCTCATTCCATTCACGAGAAAGGACGTGTTTTCTAATAGTTTTGTACTTCAAAGTCAACTAATTTGTCAAATTTAATTTATTTCGCATATTAAAAATTATCAGTGATATATTGATTTAGGATTTGCGGTCCGTGTACATGAAGGATTTTATTGGGTCAACTAAGTGACTTAAAGATCAAAGCTTTTGATGCTGTTTGTTTTTAAAGTGGGTGTAAATGAGAGTGAAAATAAATTATGGTTTCTAAATATATTAAAATAATTTATTACTGTATGTAGGGAAAGTAATGTTTAATGCCCACATCAGAAATTCAGTTTTACTTAAGTATAATTTAAATTCCAGAAGAATACTTTTAGCAGGTATAATGAAGCAATTTGAATGCAAATAAATTACTTTTCACCTCTAATTATTTACACGTTATGCATCTTGACGATTGCAAAGAACTTTGAAGGACAAATTGAATTTAGAAGTCAAATTGCTCACCTCGTACCGAGCTACGTGATTTTTCAGTTTTTCAGCTGTAAAAAAAAATATATATCTTTTCGTGTTATTGTGAGAACAACACCCAAAAGATTCCTTCGACTCGCCATGACGAGAAATAATTGATTTATCGTTCTCCGAAGTTTTCGTGGTTCAACAAATTATTCTTTTCTGTGCAGACAAATTTGTCGCTCTCGACCAGACGTCAGTGTCAGACGATAGAAAAAACAAAAAACGTCGGGAAAAGAGAACAAAGCAAAAACGATGAAAGTGGGCCGTCCGAGAAGAAGGGCTGGATAAATAAAAGTAGGTCTGGGATACGGTTTGGCGAATTGAGGGGGGGGGGGGATTGTCATTAAGCAGCGCCCTCCTGTATACAAAGTATTACTTTTAACTGATCCTGAACAAAATCAATAGGCAGCGAACGACGTTCTATAAAGGTCAGAGATGAGTGCAATGTCTGGGAATCGGAATGCGTCGTCTGAGAGAGAAATCTCTGTATATTATATTTTTATGTATAAAATATTACAGTGAAATTATTTGTATGAAGAGTATTACGGTATTTGTCTTGCACAGGAGACACGCAGTCTGAGATGATTCCATCCCGAAGGTAGAGCAGACGATTTTTCACTTGTTTTGTTGTGTTTTTGGTTAGCTTTGTCTTTTTAACGATTTGACTTACAGAACTTTCTGAAATTCACAAATGATAAGTTGTATTTATTTTTATAATATACCGGTCCTCGAAGAATTTAGGTACACATTTTTTTCAAAATCAAATTGAAGAAAAATGAATTCATTTTACGTGGCTGTTTCGCTTCTGAACTGTCGTATTTGAGCTTGTTTTTTTTCCCCCTTAAATCAAGTTTTCATCTCGCTAAACCTCGTTTTAACTTTATATGGACTGTATCCTTTCATTCAACACTTCAACACCTTTGTTGAGCTCGTTCGCTGTTTCCAGAGCACACAGAAAGTTGAAACTCAGCACCAGTTTCATCTCGCGGAGCATTTTAATTTATAAAATTTTCACGTTATTACGCTTTGTTCTGACGTCATTTACGTACGTCATCTTTCACAGGCACTTTCTCGGATCCCAGAGCATGTAGAGAGTTGAAACCAGGCAAGAAAGAGCACCCAGAGAGTTTAAAGGTGAGCGTCAGTAAATTTTCTGCCCTATCCGCGCTTTGTTAACTTTCGCGGCACACATATTTCGCCGAAATTCTGCTCAAGCAGTTGCGAAATATTTTCTTATAGATAAAATGCTATGCTTAGATTATATTAAAACTAAATTTAATACCCAATAAAACATAGAATATATGTTTTATTTTAATTTAAAATATTTTTGGTGCTGCCATCTGTTGTCGTAATTTAATTCATACCGACTATTTTTATTTTTTAATGAACATTTTTAAATGTCTATTCCTTCTAATAAGCTATTAAATACAACAACAGATCATATATAATGCCATAATCATGGAAATGTAATTGAACTTGGGCTTGAAGACAAAGTAACTTGAAGACAAAACTGCAGTCCTCAGTGATGTACATTCAGATCTCCTTATTAAATTTATAGAATGATAAATTACCTTTCCATGATTGTGGCATTATTATATAGGATCTGTTATTGTATTTAACACTGTATTAGAAGGAATAGATATTTAAAAATGTTCATTAAAAAATAAAAATAATCGGTATGAATTAAATTACGACAACAGACGGCAGCACCAAAAATATTTTAAATTAAAATAAAACATATATTCTATGTTTTATTGGGTATTAAATTTAGTTTTAATATAATCTAAGCTTTGCATTTTATCTTTCAGAAAATATTTCGCAACTGTTTGAGCAGAATTTCGGCGAAATATGTGTGCCGCGAAAGTTAACAAAGCGCGGATAGGGCAGAAAATTTACTGACGCTCACCCTTAAACTCGTCACAGTTTCATCTCACTGAACATTTTCATCACTGACGTACGTGAATAACTTAACGATGTGAAAGTTTGATACTTTCACGTCGTTAAGTTATTCACGTACGTTATGATTAGGTTTTTGCCAATTTTATGCATTTTCTTACGAACTACGACGGTTAGCGTTCTCCAATGAAATTCTAACGCATCTATCTATGTATGATAGTACGTATATAAATTACATAAAAAAATGAAAACTAAGTAAAAATTAAATATGTTTCTCGATGTTCTTTCTTACGTTAGAGTGGCGCATGGAAAAGTAGAAAATAAATTTTAATCGCACATTAATTTGAACCAAATGGATGGTGTAAACAGATGCAATTCAAAACAATATTATTTAAATCTTATCATTATCCAACATTACGCTAAATTGTTGAAGGAAAACGAGCGTGTAGGCAATTCTATGGATGATGACTCAATTCTATACTATATAAACCAATATAATACTATATAAATCTAAAATTGATATTATGCAAAATTGTCGAAACTCTTTTCATCTGCCTACACCCTCATTTCCCTTCGACAATTTTCATAATATCAATTTTGGATAATGATAAGATTTATATTATATCGTTTTTATTTGAATCCACTTACACCATCAATTTGGTTTAATTTCGTGTGTGATTAAAATTTATTTTTTTTCTTTTCTGTGCGCCACTTTTGCGTGGGGGTGAACATCGGAAAACTTTTTTTTTTATAATTTATATCTATCTGCTGTATTTTCTCTATCTTCCCCAGTGTGAAATTCTTTCAACGCAAATTGTATGGAGAGGTTATTTTTAGATTATCACAGTAAATGATAGAGTTTGAGCTTGGATTTAATAATTGATTAATTGTTCTCCAAAGTTTTTCGTGTTCCAACAAATTATATTTTTATGTCCAGACAAATTTATCGCTTTTGGCCAGACGTCAGTGGCAGACGATGGAAAAAACAAAACACACCGAGAAAGATGAACAAAGCGAAACTGGTGAAAGTGCCCCCAGAAAAGAACTGAATAAATAAAAACGGGTCTGAAATATGCTTTGGAACAAAATTTATCATTAAGCTTCGCCCTGCTGTATACAAAGTACCACTTTTAACTGATGCAGAATAAAATCAATAGGTAGCGAACGGTGTTTCAAAGGTCAGGGATGAGCGCAATGTCTGGGCTTGGGGAAACGCCGTCTGTGAGGAAATCTGTGATAATGTAATACATTTTTATGTGTAAAATATTGCTCGAAATTATTTGGGTGAAGAGAATTACGATATTTGTGCGCGCGACAGACACGCAGTCTGCGATGATTGTATCCGGAAGGCAGGCGGCCTTTCTTCAATGACTTTGTTGTGTCTGCAGATAAAAGTCATAGGTTATGAGTTGTTTCAAAACATTCTTTGATGCTCCGACTAGCGTTTGTTTTATTATCAAGTGCTAGTAGCTATTGACTTTCTTAAATCAAAGCACAGGCACACTGTCCACGGATTCGTCTGGTGATCAGGGGTTGGGCTAAGTTAGACCGTGCCCAAGGCCAAGATCAAAATGAATAAATAAAATTAATTACCAAATACTTAATTAATTTGATTTAAATATGAAACATAAAATAATTTAAATTAACGGCTGTTGTTCATGTGCTTAAATATGTGAAATTTTTGTGCGCGATGCGATACTGAGCAGTACATTTGCTGTACATGTGCATCTAGCAAACTTTGCGTGTCTTTTTTATAACCATAATACTCGGTGGTATCAATTTGTCATGAAATCTGGAATAGATAAAATTTTACAATGTTACAAACTAAAAGTTTAACATTTCCCCTTTACAATGACATATTAATTATAATTTTCTGTTTGTAATTATGGAAAATATTAAATTTTGTAATCGGATGATTCTTTCCTGATAACCCTGTATATTAGTGTGTATGTGTATATTAGTGTGTGTGCGCGTTAGAGTGTATGTGTTTCGGTATGTTAGAGCGTGTATAGTAGTGTGTGTGTGTGTGTGTGTTAGTGTGTGTGGAATGTGGAAGACCCAGGCCGTCCGACTCATCCAAGGATTTGAGTAGCTGGTTGGACGACCGGGAAAGGAAGCTAGCAGATGCCGACTTCCAAGTACAGCGACAGTGTTAGTGTGTGTATATTAGTGTGTGTGTGTTCGGGAGTCTGTGGACACTATATCTTTCGAACTAATAAATCAGTTCCAAATCAATTTGGTATAATTATTATTATAATAAGCGAATACTGGAATCCTATTGATTTTAAACGAGATCGAATGTTCGAGAGACCCTTTCATTTTCAGATGCATTTTTGAAAGAATCATTAAAAATTTAGAACCTTCAATAAATATAAATAAATAATTATTTCAGAGAAATTTTTTCTCTTCCTAAAATTTTCAAATCTCCCATTTTTAAGCCTCTCTTAAATTTTTAAAATTGTATCTACAATTTTTTGACCATCCTAATGTCTTTTGTATTTTAAAGCAGCGGCACCAGATTTTTTTTGAAAAGCAGTAAAGCAGAAAAAGAAACAAACAGAAATGATGTAAATTTAACCAACAGTAGAATCAATGTTCTTTGGTGGACAAACCAATAATTAACTAGCATTTTTCAGCCATGGGTAGCTTTAGTGAAATGCGTATTTGAGATCGCATTGTAAGGAATGTGTGAAAGATTACTGCGCAGCGCAAGTGTTAGTAGTGACAGTATCTTGGTGTTGCATGCCACTGATGTTCGAAATATCAAGGAAACGTTCTTTAAACGTTTCTCTACACATGTCTGAATTGTACAGTGCTTTTGTACATTGTGTTAATATTCATAACTTTGTAAAATACAACCTTGATCAAAAGTATTAGGCACCCTACTGAAATCTATTTATTTTAAACTACTGATATCTTGGGATAAAATAAAAATGCAGAGATTCAAAATAATCATTTTTTATTGAAACCTATCAATATTTGGTTAGACCTCCTTTCACCTTTATGACGGCATCAATTCTTTTAGGCAAAGAGCGTACTAGCCTACTGCATTCTTCTCTCGGTGTCTTCTTCCATTCCTCTTGCAATATGAATTTTAAGGTAGTTTTTGAAGTAATGGAATGCTTCCTGATCTTGCATCTGAGAAAAGCACACAACTGTTCAATGGGGTTGAGGTTTGGAGACTGTGGAGGAGAATGCAAAAGATGTACACCATTTTCACTGAACCACTTCGTAGTCACAGCAAATGTGTGACAAGCTGCATTGTCTTGTTGGAATCTGACCCCATCCATGTTTGTATCGCCGAAAATTCGTGAAAAAGATGCTTGCAGTGTTGTTTCTAGTACATTTATGTACGTCAAAGAGTTCATTCGTCCCTCACAGATGTACATTTCGCCCACATCGTCTGCTGCCATGCATCCCCAAATCATTATGGTGCCACCACCGTGTTTTACAGTGAGCACTATGCACTCTTCCTTATATTCCTCACATAAGACACACCAGGTGTTCCAAATATCTATATTATTGAAATTATTTTACTAACATTCTAAAGCGCTTTACAAAAAATTTTGCTACATATTGGCAATTTCACGCTAGTTTTGAATAAAAGCAAGTAAAATTAAACATACCTGAACGTTTGATTCATCAAACCACAAAACTTTCGCCCTATCTTCTTCAGTAAAATGACGATGCGATGCGTAAGAGCCCATTCCAACCGTTTCTTTTTGTTTATTTCGGAAATCCATGGCTTCTTCCTGGCCTTGCAGCCATTCAATCCAGCTTCTATAAGCCGTCTTCTATAGTGGTTGGAGCAGAGATTAGTTTTCTTGTTGCCTCTGACAATTCAGCAGCTGATTGGAATGAAGATTTTCTACGATTTTTCAATGCAAATCGTTTGAAAAGTCGGTCATCCCTAAGTGTAGTGATCTTTTTGTCCCCCACTTCTTCGACGATTTAAATGACTACCAGTATTTTTAAGACGTTTGATAGTGTATTTGCATCGCGCATCTTGAACATTTCACTTTTCTGGCAATTTCACATTGGCCATTTCCTTGCTCGTATAAAAATTGAATTTTCAGCCGTTGTTCGTTGCTAAGCTCTTTAGTTTTTGGCATTTTATACAGACAAGACCTCAAATTTAGATAAGTAACAGTCGCGTGCACGTGTACAAATCAGAACAGCGAATGAAACGACTGCTTCCACAAAAACCTGGAATTTCCAGTTATCGTCCTGGAGATGTTTCATTGGTTGTCAATTGAAATGACGTTTGCATTTTTATTTCAACTTATACGACTATTTTCCCCCGAGTGAAGATTTGCTAATGCGCATGCGTTACGAGAGTAGGAGTGAAAGTGTGCTGGAGCAAATTCGCCTGTAAGTTTGCTTCACTTTTACACACCAAAAAATGAGTTACCTTACACCTTTCTGGTAGGTCGGAGGTCTGGGTCTCAACAACAACAACACCAAAAAATGAATGTTTGAGGGCGCTCTTGACGTCTTTCGTAGCCTTCCCCCGTTTGTTCCTACTACGTCTGCAGTCATAAACAAATGAGATGGTTTCAAGTAACACACCTACAGTTAAAGTAGAAAAATTAGGCTGCCTAATACTTTTGATCAAGGCTGTATCAGGCAAAATATTGTGACCCGATTAAAAATTCGAATTCGAGTTTTTTACTCGTTTTGAGCATCTACTAGCTGGAATCTGTCATTTTGATGTGAGTTGAGTAACATCTATGGTTGTTCTCTGGCCTGAAAACGGAATGTTACGAAAAATGTAAACACTTTGGACGCTAATGCACCGAACCTAACAGATAAAAATGCAAATATTTTTTCCTTTTTGTTCGTTAATAGGGTTCAGATTATGAATATACAAGGTAGGATGACAAAGTTCCGAAACTGTGCTGATATCTCCAACCCTGATTGGAGGAGAGGGGAACTATTTTCCCGTGGCGTAGAGGTACATGTGACGCGAGATGTGAAAAGGAAGAAGCAGGTGTTTTTCCAGACAATGTGTGTCAGTGAACTGTAGTCGTTCGCGTTCGTCGAAAACGGAAATGGCGTTTGAAGAACAACGTGCGAATATCAAATTCTGCCATCGTTTGGGGAAATCGCGGGCAGAAACATTGCATCTGCTGCGCTGGTGGTTACAGAAAGCATTTATCTGACATATAGGCAAATTACTAATGAAATTTTGCGATACAATGAAAGATAGGCAAATCGTGACACAATATAGGCAAATTGTGGCACAATAAACACCACTTATATGCATAGGATCTAGTGTAGAAATTGTTCAAATGCCCTCTGCTATCGATAATGCGCACATTTGAATTTGAGAAATAATGTTCTACTATAATTGTATATAAATAGTGACTGAGCGCCTAGCAACCGTTGAAATATGACAGGTATTTACTTTTTATATCCACATTTTGTTCGTTATTAATGCCGATCTTAACTAATTAGACAATGCTTTGGAATTGCCTTCTACCACTAACTCCTTCAGTTCTCCGCTAGGGGCCCTGGAATCGCTTTTATTCGATCGGGCAGGGTCACCTTTTTAAAACATACATCAAATGTGTGCATGGACCTTTTTTTGCAAAATTATTGTAATGCTTAAAGCTTTTTCTAGGAACCTTGTATGTATCTAGCGATGCCGAGTCATTTCCACTAGTTTTTAAATTAATCTCTATTTTGGAAGTTGAATTTCAAGATGGCGATGTATCGAAATCACCTTGACCTGAATACTAGAAAAACCACATCTGAATAGCAATATGATTCTTAATGGTTAATCCTTTTGAACTTGAAAAAGTCGTCTGGCGTACTAAAACAAACAAGCAAACAAACAACAAAATAAAAAAAAACACATAGGGAGTTTAGAAATCCTTCTAACCTCTTTTATTAAAACTAGTTGAAGCATACGCCACACGTGATTCTAAACAGCTTCTCATTGGTGGAATTCTTTTTCTTTCATTTAACCTGTTTTTCCTTGTGTTTTGACTAGCAAGCGATAATTAGTTTGCATTTTAGCGAAGGGTGGATTGGCCATATAACCGCCCAGTACAATCACCCGGCAAGGGGTGAATCAGTGTTGTGCTGCATGTAAAGTCGGGGGGGGGGGGGGGGGGGGAAGACAAGTAACCCAAAATATAAGAATTTTAACGATTCCCTTTTTTTTATGGGGTTGAGAATTTTCTTGAAAACCTTAATAGAGTAAATCAGTAAATTTCCAAGAATCTGGAACGTTTTCGGAACCTCAGCGCTGCCGACGAATTGTCGGATGACAAACTAAAATGGGAAGAATTAATTTAAAACAAAATAATGGACAATAAAGGTGATATTTATTCAGGAAATGTCTGAAAAAAGGCGTGACAGACAGACAGGTGTACACGTGGTAATTAGTATATAGATAGAAGTTTCATGTTATGTATTTTTGCAAGGTTTATGAATAAAATAAAATGTACAGTAAACTTTCGATAATCGCGCATTATCATGACTTCAGTAGTACCGGATTATCGGATGTCGAACTAAGATGAGGTAAAAATTAGGGAAAATTAACTTATAACAAAATAATAGACAATATAAATATGATATTTATTTGCCTAAACCGTTACACAGACTTGATTACACTGTACAATGTGCGACAAAGTAATTAGATTAATTTTAAAATTATAGGGTAATCTTCGGTGAAAAAAAAATCTGCATATAAGATCATTTGATCTGTTACAGTGCCGAACGAATCCGAATGCCGTTCGAGAGGCGTGTCGGATTATCGCGCGTGCAGATATGGCGGACCAACGAAATGTTACTGTATATCGTATTTTCAATGTATTTTAAATTGATAGTTAAGTATTTTGAAACTCATTCTTGAGGAGGCACAGGATTGCCCTCGGGAGGACCCGAGTTCGATTCCCGGCTCTGTCCAAACAGAACAGGAATGGTACGGGCACGCTAAATCTGTAGGTCCGTCAGGCCTTCCGAGAGGTTGGTGGCAGGGAAGGAGGGTATGGTCCCTTTGGATGTCACCCCCCCATTGGGTTCCGGTCTAAATTAGGTGACCCTGTTTCCAAACAAATACCTTATACTTTCGAGTAGGTCGTATGGTCTGGATCGAAAGAAAAGAAACACATTCCTGATTTTCAAATCTAACTTTGGTGAATTTAGAACATCTAAGATGAGTTACGATGCGATTGATGTTCATTAATTGAACTAGAATCTACAGTGTTTTTTGCTCTATTAATTTTTTTTTTGCAAGAATACAGGATATAATTAATTTTCTGTAACCTAATATATTGTTACGATGTATCCTCTGGAATTGTGGGTGTACGTTCAGGATACAGGAATGAGTTCAGATTCTTGGAAAACTAACACATTTAGTTGCAACAATGTAGTTTATATCACGTCAACTGTCCTCCAACTGAGTGATGAATCCTTTTATAGACTCCCTATAGAAACTTCTAGAAGTCTCTCATAATTCATAGAATATTCGTTATTTCGAAGTGTTTCTAGCCAAATGTCAACAAATTGGCGATAAATTGCCAAATCTGGAACCCCCTCCGAACCTTCAGCACATGGCAATCCTAGAATCACGTCATAGGAAAGGTCGCATGTACGGGTGTTTTCTCTATCTGGTTTTCTAAAGAAACTCTAGTGAGAGGATTTTTCACGTTCGTAACAATATAAAGGGGAGCATTACAATACGCGCTTCTAACTTATCTCTTGAACTACGCGATAGATTTTGATGAATTTTTACTTCCTAATACTATTGTATAGATAAAGCAATATTTCCCCAAACATTTTTGAATTCAATATTATAACAGGTAAGCACTTTCTAAGCCATTATTTCAAACGCATTTGGAAAGATGTCGGCGGTGTGTATATGAGAGAGAGAGAGAGAGAGAGAGAGAGAAAGGTGTGACTCGATAAGTCAAGAAAGAATGCACTTATCGATAAAAAAATTTTAGATATACATACAGTATGTTGAGACCCAGACCGCCCGACTTACCAGAAAGGTGTAAGGTAACTGTATGGACGGCCGGATACATACAGTATGTCGAAAGCCCAGAACGACCGACTCATCCGAGGACATGAGCAGACATACAGTATGTAAAAAAACTAAAACAAGATAGAATATTTTATTTATTCTCATGATTAGAACTCGAATTATACGAATTTTAAGATTTATTTCCTATTTATATTCATTATTTCCTATAGGAAACAATGATTCTTCCCAGAACAATGATGATAGTTTATAGTAGTATATGGGTAAATTGATAATTTTTTTTTCGATATGAATGTTCATGATAACAAACTAGTTTATATTAGCGCAGATAAGCCAAATTCAGCGACATCACTGAGCTGTGACCAACTTAAAAATAATAAATTTCTGATTTTTACAAAATATTTTATAAGAACAACTTGGGTACGAAATCTGAAAAAATCACCGCCCTACCCCTTTCATTCAAATAATGTGATAATGATTGTAATGCGAGTGGAACTAAACAGACTTGGTATAGGATTGCATGAGAACATTGAGTGGAGATTCTCTTTTGATATTTTTTTCAATAAGACTGAATCAAAGGAATAACTACAGCGAAGTGCAGAATACGGAGAATTAAAATCCTGTTTCTGCCTGCCTGTCTGCCAGGAACTCAAGAACGGCTCTACGTATTCATAGTTTTTATCCTGGTTTGTTAAGCTTAATAAGGTAGACTTTAACACAAAATGTTAGATTAACACAAAATGTTAGATTAACACAAAATGTAAGCAAATTTTATATTTCAACAGTGTTGTGAGAAAGATTATATCTACATTAATTTGGGTACGTACTGCGGGTATGGCTAGATTTATGATTTCATTTATGATTTATGATTTTATACCTGAAAACAATGTATCGATTCTAGACTCACAGATTTTTGAGCCGGGTCGGACTTATACACGCTTTAGATTTCAAAATGCCTCCTGCCCAGATACAGGTTCTCTGATTCTTCGTAAAAATGTCTAAAATTTCGGTCCGCGCTGATTTTTTTCTATGCGCAATTTCTGCAATACCGTTATGTTTTCTGTTGTGGAGTACGGTATGTTCGGAATGCAAAACACCGAAAAGAGAATTTCAGCCTTTTACTTTGTGTGTACTCGAATTTATTCGTCAGTTGGTGGTGTTGCCAAAATGTTGCCGCGTGGAGGGACAACGGAATAAGAAAAAAAGACACTGAAATAAATTCTGGGGAACTCGTGTCTTGTTTTGATTGGCGGAGGATCAAGCTAGCATTTTATTTATTAACTTTTTTTATTTTATTCTTAGCTTTTGTTGGAAAACCATGTTGGCATTCCCGAAGACGCTTGTTTATCTGTGCTTTTTTTAAGTAACAGTAACCTAAGTTTTTCTGTTTGCATATGCGAGGTTGATCTGTCTTTGGTGAAGAAACTCCTTTGCCCGTGAACCATAATACAGTAAACTTCCGTTATTCCGGTGTTTTCGGAACTTCAGCTGTGCCAGTTTGCAAAATTTGCCCGATCATCGGATGTCAAACTAAAATGAGATTTAATTAAAAAAAAAAAAAAAAATTAATGTAAAATAAACTATTGAACATTTAATATGCCTTTATTCATTTTAAATCCTTTAGGTAGATAACGCCACAGAAAGTCTATTTCCTCTGCGTTATAAATATAAGAAGCAGTTAGTAAAGGTGTGTTCAGTAACAATAGATGTAGATGTTTCCCTGTATCGATTTCCTGCTTCTACATCAGCAAATTTTAAATCATCGGGAATATCTAACTTACAAATGTCGAGCTTAAAGTTTCTTAACCATCATTATTTGGCAAACTTAGCTCATACTGTGAAACTGTTTTGCCTTTTCAATATACATAGGCCAGGTGATAGATTTGTCTTCCGACCATTTTGCACTGCACCACTTGCATAAGATGCTGTCCAACTGATCGAACTTTGATTTTTTCAATGATCATCGATGACTGTCCGAGCTCACGAGCATTTCCGAGCACAGTCGAACAGACCCGAATGCCGTTCGATATGATTGCCAGTGTAGGCTGGACTAACGGAAGTGTGCTGTATGTAAATGCATAATTAAAGCTGACATAAAAGTGACAGGTGTTTACAAAATTCCAAACTATTGTCATGGATATACGTATATATTGCATCTTTAATTATGAAGGTTTTTTTTAAAGTCGAGAATGGATGTCCTTGCTAATCATTCATTTCATGAAATCATTTCTGTGATGACATTTGAAATTCTATATAACTTTCTGATCCGTCGGCTGAATCAGAGTAGGGATATTTAGGTAGTAAAAACTGGGAAAATATTTCCACAATAATAAACTAACCTGTATTCACAAGGGTGAGTTATCAAAAAGGAAGATACGTTTAGAATTTGGACGTATTTTCTGTATAACTGATGGAACTAATTCATTCATAAGTGAACCATTCTTGGAAAATGTATTTATCCGTCGAACATTTGAGCCTTATATCTCCGGGAGATTTCTTTTAAGGTTCGTGGACGAAATATTTACCAGTCTCATCAAAAACAAATTTTTAAACATAAAAAAGTAACGTTCTTTATCTTTACAAAAAATGTTAGCCATGAAATTGATCGAGCTTAAATTAGCTTCACAAAAAGTGTCGGCTATAAAAATGGTTAAAATGAGATCTGCTTTACAAAAAGTGTCAACTATCACCAAGTTTATCAAACTTCTGAGTAAGAAATATAGAAAGGAAAAGTTATTGGAGGCATTTTGTAATAAACTTGGCAAATTTATTTAATAACGATATGTAGAGATACAAGCAGTTGAAATTTTATCATCCCAACTCTTTTTACTTCATCTAATTCTTGTATTTCCATTTTTAACACTTTACAACAAAGTTGAAAAGTGTTTATGACTTTGTTCATTCTGTCTGTCTGTCTGTCTGTCTGTCTGTCTGTCTGTCCGTTAGCACGATAACTGCCGTAAAAATGAGTTTATCAAAATGAAATTTTAGTATGTTGTTCAGACGGTCTGTAGGACCTATGGGAATATAAATAAATAATATCACCCAATTAGTTTTTTATTGAACCCGGGTTGAAAAAATGAAATACATTGAACCCTATGGGACCTAATTTTTCAAACATTTTTTAAGTAAATTTAAAATTCACGAATTGCTTCGAAATTTTTAGGAAATATTCACATTATCCCATAGAATATATAAAAAAAAATTCAGTAAAATATGTTAAGTAGTTTTTTAATTAAAAAAATTATTTAATATAGGGAAAAAAACAAATTCAATTAAATTCTGACTTTGGGATATCTTCCAGAAAGAAAAGAGAGAGATATTATATAATAAATATCTCTCCATTTGTTAAAACGTTTTGCATATGGGAGTGGCTTCATATTTTAAAATAATTTGGTAGATAACAATTTTTCATTTTTTTTAAATTTTATATAACTCTTCATGATAAATTTAATTGATGGCATTTTAAATGCACTTTCCTACGTCCTAGAGAGTTAAAATTTGGTACACAGCTTAAATTTGTAGAACATTTTATTCTACAGCAATTTGGTGGATCTTTAAATATAGATCATACATTTTTTTCGAAATGACCCGCAATTAATCCCCGTTCACTTTTATAAATCATTGTTGTAATATTGTTAAAAATTCTGATGTGGACAGCACATGTCTTTCCCTGCAGACTCATATTCGTTCTCTTTATTTATTCAATGATAATTTGAGTTTATCTGCACAACATAAGTATTTTAAATGACATTGAATTTACACGTTAAACTTAAATTTGGTTCTCATTTGATAACTGGACTTATTGTCAAAGGTGGCGTAGCGAAAACGCGAAAAAACTAGAATATCTCAAGAACGGCTAGTCCTAGAGTAATGGGGTTAGTCTTATTCTTTTTGTTGTCAAAAATCACATATAAAATAGGAATTTAATTGATATAATTGAGCACACGTAGTCTTTTATTTTTATATATAACGATTTTTGCTGGCCATTTCGCAAAAATAGCCCGTTCCTTTTTCCCGAATCGTAGTAGAATAACCTACAAATGATTTATATACAAAATTTTGTTAAATTTGGTATATAAATCACTTGTAGGTTATTGAAATATTATACTCCAAATTTTGTTAAATTTGGTTCATTAGTTTTTAGCTAGAGTGGATAAAGGCAATTTCTGCGGCCATTTCGCAAAGAAGGCAGATTCTTTTATTACGAATCGTACTATAATCTAATGAACATCAGGATTTCCCACAAAAAACATACCTACCAAATTGTATGAAATTCGGTCCATTAGTTTTTCAATTAGAGTGGATGTAATATCCACACAGACACACAGAAACATACACAGATACACCCTTACACACACAGACGTCTTCCTAAAAGTAGTTTTTTCGTGTTCTAGAAGTCCCAAAACGTGTAGATACTTTGAAAATTCGAGTTCCGATCTTCGGCACGATTCCAATACTTTGAGTACATACACATACACATATATATTATCTGTGTATTATCTGTGTATCTAAATTCCGTGCCTATGCAATTACAATAGTTGAGATTTTAAATGATCCCTAAACTTTTATTATTTCTTCAAGGAAGCCTAATTTTAACATATGCAGAATGCAAATATCTCAAGCGATTGTAAGATGAATTACATAAGAATTGCTGAATTTTTTTCACACAAAATTATTTAGCTCTGGAGTCTGGAATACAAGTTATATGAATGAAATATTCATTGATTTTGCATAAAGAATCAGATGATTTATATTTCGATACAGTTTTAAATATTTAAGTATAATAAATTACTGTAGTACTGTGATAATGTAAAAGATATTACCACTGAATGAATCACATTTTAGAAATTTTTAAATGAAATTACATTTCAGTTGGAAAGTGTTTCATAATCAATGCTTATGCATGATTGATCTTTCTTGTCTAATTATGCTCTTGGAACTGCGTTGTGATCATAGGATTAGCACTTTCCAACTTGCATTTATTTGGCAAGTTATTGATCGAGGGTGGACTATACATATTTTGAGTTTTTACTGACACTACTAGTAGTAGTAATATAAGGTTTCTGATTAAATAAATGTCGGCCAGAAATCGATCCTTAATCCTTACACCGGATCGTTCTATGGCCACACCGATCTTTCTGCGTCCTTGACTCTCACTTTCCCATTGCCGCTTTTGGGGGTAAAAAAAAATGGAACATTCTGTAATAAAGCATGCAAAATAAATCAAGCGACTGTTGATTTAATTTTTCGCTCTAACCTTATTTGAGATATTATTCACCCCATTGAAATTATTTTCGTTATTATATACAATAAAGTAGCTAGATTTTTTTTTGGTGTGTGTGTGTGTGCGCGCGTACGTGCGTGTGTAGGGGGGGGGGGGGGGGTGGGGATTTACCAAATTTCTTGCTTCCCATTTTTCCAAATATTATTCCTCCGAACTTCAATTAGTTCCGATCGGTTCTGGGGTGGAACTGGGAGTTATGATCCCACCCCCTAGGGGCGTAGAGGCTTCTCTGTAATTTCTTGTTTTGTTCTCAATTTTGGGAATGTGGTTGAAATGCAATATGTAATATATCTGTTACATATTCACAAGAGAAATAAACTATTTAATAATAGTTTAAAAATCAGATATGTTTGCTTGGAACATAATTCTATGTAGCTTATTTATAGTTCAGTAATATTGTTGACCTCGCAGAATACTTCTCGAGTCATTATCAAAACCTATAAACACATTTGCACATTATTTTTGTTACTGCGTCTGCGTAGTCAAAACAAGTTGATAAAAGCGAATGTTACGCCTGTCTAGTTAAGTTATTGGCCGCCTGCCGTCTGCAGTAGTTAAATGTTATTTCTTAATTTGTCCTTGAGACGGGGAAATGTAATATTTGTTTTGTAAGGTATCTTCGTACGTTATCTCCGGTGGCAATGTTTCGTACGGCTTCTTTCGATTTCGCCAATATGTCACGAAGCTTGTTTTCGCGTTCAAGTAAAGGTCTTTTCATGTCGTGTTCCTCATTTTCATTCTTTGGTTCAATACGTTCTTCGGGATTTTTGTCAGACTTGTTCTTTTCGCCTTGTTCAGAACGTGCAGATGATGTTGAAGACCCAGACCGTCCAACTCGTCCGGAGACATGAGCAGCTGTTTGGATGGCCGGTGTTCATGTGATGTTGTTGAGACCCAGACCGTCCGACCTACCAGAAAGGTGTAAGATAACTGTTTGGACGGCCGGGAAGTGCCACCCAATTTAGACCGGAACCCAGTGGGGGAGGCATCCACAGGGACCGTACCCTCATTCCCCTACCATAAACCTCTCGGAAGGACTTACGGACCCACATGTTTAACGTGATCGTACTCCGCATGAACACGGCGGAAGTTGTGGTAGCATGCAAATCCAGCGCGCAAACCACCGAGCTGCCTCGCCCGAAATGGGCCAACAGCACGCGGTGTTCCCAGGTGGTCATCCACCCAAGTACTAACCGCGCACGATGCTGCTTGACTTCGGTGATCTAACGAGAGGTGATCTAACGAGAACCGGTGTTTTTAGCACGGTAGAGCCGTTGGCTTTTTTTTTGGGGGGGGGGGGGGTAAAAGGTGTAGTACACGTTAGGTTAACCTATAGAGCATGGACGACAATTTTATCCTTGCGTTTCCAAAACAAAATACTCGTTTGCTTAGCAGTATGGAAATTTTCATTATTTCTGTATTAAAAACGGCTAGTTTAAAAACTTACAGTCGTAACCTATAATATTAGTAGGATATATCTAAATGTATCTTCTTTGTCGGATATTTTTAATTAACCGGAAAATAAAAACACTTTCATTAAAATATATACATGAGTTTTTTTTTAAGAAAACTCTTTCGGGGATGTAACGACTTCGGTGATCTAACGAGAACCGGTGTTTTCAGTACGGTACGGCCGTTGGCTCTATGTGTTCAGATGATGTTGAAGAGTGTGGAAGACCCAGGCCGTCCGACTCATCCAGAGGACTTGAGTATCTATTTGGAATTCCGGGAAGAATGTGTTCAGATAATGTGTAATTTTTCTTGATCACGAATAACTGCGACTTCACCAAATTTTTGATGCAACTTTTGCACGATTTATAAAATTTAAGAAAATAGTTATATGTATTGTAAAAGAGCTCTGTTCATACAGTTATGTATGAAGAATTTTTATAATTTATAATTAGTTTCTGAGAATTGTTTGATTGTTTCAAATTGCTAGTGCCGATTGGAAAAAAAAAAAAAAATAAACAAGTAGAACTTTTTTAAGAAACTTTTTTTTATGACATTCCGTATTTAAATAAAATTAATTGGAGTATGACTTTCCCAAACCAGAATCCATTAAGTTTTTTCTGTAAATTTATATATATATTTTTTCAAAAATTTGTATTGGTGGTCTAAATGATCACAATTATAGCACGTTACCCTTCATTTTTGAATGGCTTGAAAAAGATCTTTCGATTGATACCAAGTTTAACAGTGTACAGTGTACCTCCTTAGGGGGGTAACTTGCCACCTCCCCCTAGAGAGGGGAGGAGCCTAATGATGTCACGAACACAAAAATTGTATCGTGGTTTCTTTTCACTACAATGACTGAAACTATTAAGTTTCGTGATCATTGAGCCAAAAATAACCCCTTGTATGCATAATTATGTCAAATTTTGTCCTGACTCCAGAGCTAAATAATTTTGCTTTAAAGAAATTCAGCAAGTCTTATACAACTCATCCTACATCTTAATGTGTTTACATTCTCCATAAGTGAAAATTAGGCTTCGTTGTAGAAATAATCAAAGTTGGATGATCATTTAAACTGAAATATATTGTAATTGCGTTGTTTCAGAATATAGATGCACAGAAAGTAAGCAAAAATAAAGCGGTTTTAGGACGAATACAACACTAAATATAAATTAAAAAGAACTTTAAAAATCACGATTTTGACACAAGATGGATGCTATATTTTATTTTGAAATGGATCATGTGATCGCTTCATATAATATGGGTGTAATTATTATTTTAATTTTTATTTAAAAAGCTCCCGAATATATTTTGCAGAAATTTTTTTCATATTTTTTATGAGATAATTTGAATATTTTTAAAAACTTTCGAAGCAATTTGTGAATTTTAAATTCGTTTAAAAAATGTTTGAAAAATTAGGTCCCATAGGGTTCAATGTATTTCATTTTTTCAACCCGGGTTCAGTCCAAAACTAATTGGGTAATATTATTCGTTTATATTCCCATAGAATCCTCAGACCGTCTGAACAACATACTAAAATTTCATTTTGATAAAGTCATTTTTACTGCAGTTATCGTGCGAACGGACAGACAGAATGAACAAAGTCATAAACACTTTTCAACTATGTTGTAAAGTGTTAAAAAAACTCTTTCTATAATACTTGTCGCATAAATTGGAAAATCTTTAGGCGCGGAAAGCGACTGGGGAGGCAGCGAATCCATTTGTAGAATACTGGCCACTTGAAAATCATTTTGGGGAGAGCCAAAAAAAAAACACCACCGAGAATAGGCTGGATAACATAATATAGCGCACGCAATGGGATTACGAAAAGTGCGGGAGGTTCTTGAAAGTAACATAGAAATATAGATAAGGTGAGAGCATACGGAAAGAGAGTGAAAACTTTTAGAGATTTGAGAGAGAGAGAGAGAGTGGGTTAACGTTAAGGGAGGGAAGATTATTATTCCCCAAAAGTCCTACAGAGATCCTGTAGAGTTCTACATGGAGTTGCATGGCATTAGTAAACTGCATGGGATCGTCGATTTTATTCGTTCAATTGATATAAATGAGTTACGGGTATTTAACGTTTTTTTTTTTGTGGCTAGATATTTGGAGTTTTAGACTGTTTGCTTTGAAGTGTCGATCTCCAAGTTTGTTCTCAACATTGAGATACATTGCAAGTTTTCTTGTCGCCTTTGAAAGTATCGGCTATTCCGTGCTAAGGAGTGCTAAAAAACTTGTGACCTTTTCACAGATACTTGTACCTGCAATGGAGGCGCGATCTTAGTTTTAGTAATTCCCTTCTTAGGTAGGTTTTTTGAATGTGAAGGTATTTAAGGTCGATTGCCACCTTCAATATATTATGTAAAATCGCTGATTATTTTGAAATGTTTTTTATTTTTAAATAATAATATTACGGCATTACTTCTAAAATATAAAATTTATAAAATAAAACACTTTAGAACAAAAGTTTTTATTTGATCACATTGAAAAACGTTAAAAAAATACAAGCACTTTCGGACGTAAAACGTCCTTTATTAGGGGCACATGCTAAGAAAAGATACTTATTAGCTTTTTATACCCAGTCAAAAACCGTGAACAAAATCTGCATATCATGAATTGCCAAATTACACAAAAGGAAAAACATTGGGATGAAAAGCACATAATTTTAAAATTGATACAGCAGAAATAAAATACAAAAATAACAGAATTAAATGCTTAAAAGTTTCAGACAATGATTTAACTCTCAAGGAGTCGAGAACGAGGCGAAACTGGGGTTTCGAACAGGGTCACAATTACAAACGGAGTCAAGGTTTTTTACTGACCAAATTTTAATATACCTAAATATAAAATCTGGCCTATCATAAATGTTATTAAATTATGTAATGGGGAGCTCCATTACTTCAAACTTATGTAATCTAATTAAAGTGATTACACAACTTCAATAATTCATTAAATCAAAGACAACAAATCGTAGATAAGGTCATTTAATAAAAACCATCCTTTATGACGTACAAATATTAAAAAAGGCCAGAGCGCTTTCGGATATCACCATACAAAACAATTTCAACAATTTCAATAATGCATTAAAACAAAGACAATAAATCGTAGGTTAAAAGGTCATTTAATAAAAAATCATCCTTTATGACGTACAAATATTAAAAATGGCCACTGATGAAGGGTATGGTGATACCCGAAAGCACTCTGGCCGTTTTTAATATTTGTACATCATAAAGGATGATTTTTTATTAAATGCCCTTTTAATCTACGATTTGTTGTCTTTGATTTAATGCATTATGTAATCTAGCCCACTGACTTAAAAAGATTATTCATACGTGGTTTAGATTTCTCTCTAGTAGGCATGATAATAAATATTCTCGCAAAATTTGAACACAACGATGGCCCACAGGATGGGCCTCAGCCATGCTTGAATCGTCTGCAAATCCTCGGATCCTGAATTTCAATGAGGTGATTATTATTAATAGTTGTACAAGCACCCGTGTTTCGTTACGCTCTTTTAACGCGATGCATTGGCGTGTCGCGACACTGGATGAGAACCGCCGCGTTAAACAGTAGAGACGTAAGAGGACCGGTTGCGACTGTGAATGATTTATATCGAATGTGACAATTAAAACGTTTTGACGATGTTTGAAAAGGCCACGCACGTTTATAGATTGCATCGAGAACGTTTAAAATTCATTTTGGCTGGTGATGTTGATTGAGGCGTGTTATATTTGTAGAACTTGTTCAGTACACGCTGTTACAAAGACGGATGATTGCTTTCTTGAGAAAATGATAGTAACAAGAAATTTATAAAGGAGCCTCCATAGGGTGGCAAATGAACACTTCAATTTTGACGGGATTATTGGGCATTTTTATTTTCTTTTGCATACTTATTTCGTTCAGTCATACGAATTTTCGGAAAAACTAAGGCTCCTATATATACTATATAGGAGCCTTAGTTTTTCCTCTATAGGTCCTTAGGTCTATATAGGAGCCTTAGGAAAAACAGGAAGGGACATCTCCAGGTGTCCCTACCTATTCGCCTCGCAGACGATTTGTCCACCCCATCATTCCATTGTCCCAGAATGACATGAAAAATTACCACTGAGTGGGGGAGTGCTATCTCCTTTGGACTCGGATATAGGGATTTTTAGTAGGGATTATCCCAGGACATAGAAGGAAATCTCGAAAACCAAACACTCGTTCTCTTAGAACAAAAATAAAAGCAAAATGAAATATAGTGGACTTTTTAAGATGGATTTCTGGTTATTACGTACAAATACGGATTCCCCGATAGACGTTGCATGTTATAAACATCGCTTAATACATTCGTTCATTCCTTAAGATAGACACAATCAATTTAAATTTTTAATCAGCAGATGTTCCAGAACATACTTTTGAGAAATTGACTAAAATTGAGAATGACATAAAAAGAAGACTGTTTACCCAGAAGAAACAAATACGTATTACTTCATTTTAAAAATAGTAATACGTATAACTACATTTTGTTTATGATTTGAATGTTAATATTTTTTTCATATTTACCTCATTATAAATATTAAACTGTTTTAATTAAAATTTTGTCTTTTTGGTTTTAAGGTTGCATTTTTAAATGTACCTAGTATGTTACATAAAAGTATGTTACTATTTTACGCCAGATTTATGGACTCCTGCTATAATGAACTCTCACTAATACGTACCATAAATGTTGGCCCTGGACTGTCCGTCTTAACGAGTGTAAAAGTAAATTTTTAGGATACGCGAATTATGATATTTTTCCTTGAAATTTTGTGAATATTTATAAATATATTTTTCATATATTTCAAATGTGTATTCATGTGTCATGTATTTCAAATGTTTCAGCCGATTTAGGCATAAATACTTTTCATAAAAATATAGACAAAATCACATTATAAAGTGATGCGATATATATATAATATATCTCAAATTTTTATTCATTTTATTTCTTTTATCCTGTGAAAAATGCTAACCGTACCAAGATTTAATCAGCACTAGGGTAATTTATATATCAGAGTTAAATTGGGCCAAGTAGTTTTTCAGTTAGAATGGATACATACTTTGCACACACAGACGTCACTCTAAAATTAGTTTTACGGGTTCTAGAGTGCTCGAAATGTGTAGATCCGTCAAAAATTCGAATTGCGATTTTCGGTACGATTTCAATACTTTTCCTATAAACATTACCTTGTAGGGAAAGTAAAAATAATATAACAAAGTCTAAGAATTCAAATCAGAAGCAGATGATGTTACATTTAAATGTATGTAGAAAAAGTTATTGTGTGACTCTAAATGGAATTCTAATAACTTGTTATCGATATGCGAATGTGGTAGAATTTAGAGTGATTTTAGGCAGCTTTTTTAAATTCTTTTGTGCAAGTATGTACTATAACATCATGAGTGATTCAATCCGGTTCCATACATAGTTTTATTTATAATTTAAAATAACTATTATTACCAGTTGTAAATTAATTAAAAAATTATTTGTTCTTATATTTTATATTACAAACAAAATTCAAGGGCACCTTAAAATTTGGGGGGGGGGGGGGCACGGCCCGTGCGTTAATCAGGCCCTGCCGATGTACTCGTCTTAATAGAAAAATTTTTGGTGGTGTTTTTTACTCCATATAAATGATGTAAATTATACATTTATTGAATAATTACAATTCTTAGAATATCTGTAACAACAGAATTTTGTAAACAAATTATATATAAGTGTTAGATATTTATAACCATTAGAAACAAAGATATTTTAGTTCAATAAGCAAATAATTTGTTAACAAAAAAGTCCTTTTGGTAACTTATACTTTACTATATTACTATGTATAAATTCATATGCGTTTCTTAAATTTTTTCTCTGAGCACATTACATGAATAATATTCTAATATTTTTTCCACAGTAACATGTCCCTTAATATTTCTGTTATTGTTAAAAATAGTAGTGAACATGACTATATTAATATTAGGTTATATCCCAATTCGGATACTGATGTTTCAGTGGACGAAAGCTTAAATGTTATCCATCTTGCACAAGAAAGTTTTGATGTCAGTCTTATTAGAGTAAGTTAAGTTAAGTTATGTTATCAATTAGAAGTTAAGTTTATGAAAGTTATAGTTTATGTAATCTGCCATAAAGCAATAATATGAAAATACAGTTTAAAAGAAGAATTAGTTTATTAAGTGTTACTGCACAGACGCAGGACAACTTCACTGCAAGACACTATATTACAGAAATGATTTCAAGTAGCATACCTGCTATGCCTGTATCTCAAAATCTACAGTGGTTAAACGAAGTTGAAATAGCACGTTGGACGGTAGTCTAGAATGTTTTCTAAAGTCGCATGGTTGTATCTTCAAAAGGGAGAAAATTTTGAATTTCAGAAAAATAGCAAATTTACAGTTTTCTTCTTTTTATTCAGACAGCATATCTATATGAAAAATTATCCGAGTTTGACGAAATTTCCAATGTTCGCAAATAGTGTGTGTGAGATAGGTTCTCTAAAAAATTTAGATTTCCAACTCAAAGGTGATAGGTGCGATAGGTGCATTCTCAACTTTCCTTATTTTAAGATAAAAATCTTGAAAAACTCATATATTTTTGGCATAAAAATATATCATCTTTTATTGTGGTGAATCCTGTAGAGAAATCTATTTAACGTCAAGAGATGTTCTCCACGATCGATTTTATGTATGCTATTTGGGACTACATGTTTACCGTTGTTGTAATTATTTATTTTCTTCGTCCAATATGCTAATTTGTCCAAACAAAAACTTAACAGTTTAGGGACAAACTGACAAGGGGGAGCAAAAATATAGGGAAAAAATCCCTCCTGTTTTTTCGTCGTCTTCCTCTGAACCCGGGGATGAAATTCGAAGACACACGGGGTGTCATTGAATGATGAATTAGGGTCGGGAAATGTGAAAGTCATTATGGGCAAATTTGGGAATATCTATTTCTAGAACTGGGAGCGAAAATCCTTAGTGAACCCCCCCACACTTTCTTTGGAATTCATTGCTCAAGGTCTCAAGAACGGGGTTTAGCGAAGTGCCCAGGAAAGGAAAAATTCTCCCCTTTAAACTTCGAGCTAAAAGGAAAAGATAAGAGAAAGTGAGATTTTTCACAAATTAAAGAGTTTACATCGAAGGTCGATTGAGGGGGGGGGGGGGCGACGACCGAAGTCGGCCCCTTCTCCAAGTCTTACAGAAAGGGAAAGAACTAGTGCCCAAGCAGGCACCTAGAGAGACGAGAGAGGTAAGAAGGGTAGCGGGGCCTTGAGCTTGAGAGAGGTAAAGGGGTATTAAAATTTAAATTTAATTAAAACATTTGTTTTTTAAACTTTGCGTGGGTAAGGATCGTCGTGGAGTCGCGAATTCCCAAATGTCAAGGAGGGACACGGAGTTAGCTACAGTTCATTGGAAAAGGGTAGGAATTCAATGCTAAATCCATATCAGTTATCCTCTAAGTTCTATCTTTAGCCAATACTGAGAAATAGATGTTTTTGAACCGGAAGTGAAAAAAAAAAGCGGAAGTGGATCTTTAGTGAACCTTCCCTGCTTCCTCTGGAATTTAATGCTGAATTCATATTAGTCACCATCTAAGTCCTAGCTAGCCAATAGTGGTAATTAGATATTTCAAGAAAAATTTTTGAGCCGAAAGAGAATATTCTTAGTAAACCCCCATTCTTCTCCAAGTTTCGGGATCATTGATTCATAAATAACCCCTGGTACTTCCTTATTATAGCGGCCCCTGCAATTACGACCGAGAATGTATCGCCAAGGTAGATTGTAAAATCTCGCCAAACGTTTGCAGTCCTGAAGAAACAGTATTACACTGCTGGTCATTAAAATTGCTACGCCATGAAGGCGGCATGCAACAAACGTCAAATTTGCATGAAATGTACTACATGCTGGGATATGCAAATGATTAGCATTGCAGTGCATGCTCACAAAGCAGGTATGAGTAATGCCATCTACATTCTGTATAAAAGGGAAGATTGCACACCGGGTTTCTCATTTGGAAATCGCATTTGAACGTTGTTTGTTTGTGTGAAGGTGGTGTTATGCCTCGTGTAAGAAGTAGAAACCCCTATCAGCACATGTCGAAATTCGACCGCGGCAGGATCATGGCCTATCGGGACTACGGTTTATCGTTCCGCGACATTGCTGCTCGCGTTGGTCGGGATCCCATGACTGCCAGGCGAATATGAAATCGATGTGTCCAGGAGGGCCATACTGAACGCCATGCAGGATCTCAGCGGTTCTGGACCACTAACGCCCAAGAGGACAGATGTGCTGTCTTCTCGGCCTTGCGGGATCGTACAGCCACGTCACGTACCCTGAGCCAGGAACTTGGCTCGTTTGCAGGACAAGTGTCCGCACGGACAGTGCGACGACGCCTGCAGTACCACGGACTGTCAGCACGGCGGCCGTTGTTGAGGCTTCCCTTGACGCTACAGCAGAGACAGGCGCGCCTACAGTAGTGCGACGAACGACGACACTGGATACAGGAGTGGCACCACGTCGTCTTTTCAGACGAATCCCGGTTCTGCGAACAGCATCATGATGGATGTATCCGTGTGTGGAGGCATCAAAGAGAACGAACGTTGCCAGCTTGCATTCGTCATCGTCATATGGGCCCAGCACCTGGCGTGATGGTGTGGGTGCCATTGGGTACACATCCCGGTCATATCTTGTTCGTATAGCCTGTAATGTGAACAGTCGCCGTTACAGTTCTGACGTGTTAAGGTCCGTGGCTGTGCCCTAACTTCGAAGAATGGCGCCATCTTTCAACAAGATAATGCACGACCGCATGTTGCCCGTGCTGTCCTGACTTTCCTCGATATAGAGGGTGTTCGACTGTTGCCCTGGCCAGCACGTTCTCCAGATCTGTCACCCATTGAGAACATCTGGTCATGGGTTGCCGAGAGACTGGCACGCCACCACTCGCAGCCACTGCGATTGATGAACTCTGGCATAGAGTTGAAGCCGCATGGAATGATGTACCCGTATCTGTCATCCAAGCTCAATTCTACTCGATGCCCAGCCGGATTACAGCCGTTGTTGCTGCCAGAGGTGGCAGCTCTGTGTACTGAATTTTGCATGCTGTGTACCCCAAACCACCTGCAAATTTTATCATGTCTTCCTCCCATTATACTGCATATGCACAATAAATAAGATTCTGCTATTTTCTTTCCTTCCTGGTGTAGCAATTTTAATGGCCAGCAGTGTATTTGTTGTTAATTTTACAACTTACCTCAGCGATACATCTCGGTCGCTTGGTGATCCATTCTCAGTCGTAATTGCGGGGGCCACCATAATAAGGAAGTACCTAACCCCTTTTATGTATAATTATGCAAAATTTTTGTCCTATGCTGCCATGTTAAGAAAATACAAAATTTCAAAGTTTTCACTCGAATATCAAAAAATTCTGTATAGTTCTAGATTTTCTGTTAACAAGGCCGGATAAAAGCTTTCGTGAGAATCCATTAATATTTGTGGTAGCTGTCGTGTACACAAAAAATCGACCACAGAGAGACAGAAGGCGAACAGAGATCACTCTAGAAATAGCCAAAATGTGTTCAGGACGTCCGAAAACATATATTGGGATTAATATCTCGAAATCGAAAATTTTCTCGAAAATAATACTTTCTCTATTCTATATAGCATGAGAAAGTGAAAAGTACGTCGTGCAATAAGAATAAAATTTTAAAAATCATTTTAATTTTAACGTGTGCTAAACCTCACAACATATTTTATGCTAAAATCCGTGTTTATGAATCCTGTGTTCTTTTATACGACTAAAACTCTTTGGATTTGAGCATTTTTTATGACTTTAAAATACAAATTTTACATTGGCGCCTACTTGTGTTGCAGTGAATAAATAATAGCACGTTAAATAACTTAACTAGTAAAAACTTTCAGACTTCTTTCAAAATATTCATTTTATGCAGCAACTTATTTCTAAAGCAGCTCAAATAACTAGTTTTTTTAAAAAAAGTTATCGCGTTTTCATGCAGCTAAATTTTATTTCGATTCAGTTAGCTTTTGAAATATAGGTTAATGCTGCGGCTGGAGACTTCCTCCATGTAATGCGCATTACCAATTTTTCATGACAATATTTGCGCAGCACGGCTGTCTCCATGAGTAGCCATCATCGCATTTTCATACGATCTTTTATGTTAACTTACCCGGAAGTCGAGGCTTAAAGAGAAAACTATTCTTATTAGTTGTCTGGCATCGAAATCTTTGGGTTTATATCGAAAAACTTCCTCCTTTTGTCTAGCTTCCTGCCAAAGTTGTTTTTATGTTATTGGGTGATTATCATCTTCTTTTTATAAATTTTCTAAGCATGAGCTGTATGGATGTGACATTTGAGAATACTGGAGATGTGCGACTTATTCGAATTCGAATATCGTTTTTGAATTTTAATTAGATCTCAAATATTGGAATGCCTCTAATATGTATTTTGATAAATAATATTCACATATATTAATTATTATTTATTAAAATTTTAATGTTATTAGGTAATAAAATTAATAAAGTAAAATAAATTAAATGGCGTGTGGCTCAGCTCTTAAGAAAAAATTTGAAAAATCTCTACCGTTGGTCCGAATGTTCGCAATTATAGCATGTTACCTATTATTTTAAAGGGCTCTAAAAAATCTTTAGATTGATACCAAATTTGACAATGTACCTCTTCGAGGATGGGGTAAGTTGCCCCTCTCGGGGGGAAGGGGCTAATGATGTTACGAGCACGAATATTGTATCGCGACTTTTTGTCACTACAATAATTAAAACTGTTAAGTTTCGTGATCATTGAATCATAAATAATCTCTTTTATGCATAATTATGTTGTCCCATGCTGCCATGTTAAGGAAATATAAAATTTCGAATAAGTTTAAACGTTTTTACTTGTATTTGAAAAAAATTCTGTCTACACTGTAAAAAAAGCACTGTTAATTTTACAGCAAAAAGTCCTGGCAATTTGGGCGCCAGGACTTTTTGCTGTAAATTTTACAGTACTACTGTAAAATTCCACTACACTTTTTGCTGTAATTTTTACAGTGCTTATTACTGTAAATTTTACAAAAAATTGTAATTTTTACAGCAGTTTTTACTGTATTTTTTACAGTGATTTAAACTGTAAATTTTATAGTACTTCTGTAAAATTCTACTGCACTTTTTGCTGTATTTTTTACAGCGTTTTATATCGTAAATTTTTCAAAAAATTGAACATTTTACAGCAGTTTTTACTGTATTTTTTACAACGCTTTAAACTGTATATTTTACGATACTTCTGTAAAATTCTACTGCACTTTTTACAGTGTTTTATGCTGTAAATTTTACAAAAAAAGGTACATTTTTACAGTGCTTTATACTGTATTTTCTACAGTACGCCTGTAAAATTCTACTGCACTTTTTATTGTATTTTTACATTGCTTTATACTGTATATTTTACAATACTCTTCTACCCCACATTTTATTGTATTTTTATAGTGTTTTACATAATAAATTAACAGTATTTTTGTAAAATTCTACTACACATTTTGCTACATTTTATACTTTAAATGTTAAAAAAATGTCTAATTTTGACAGGATATTTTTAAATAGCTGATAGCATGTTAACAAAGTTTTTTTTTGCATTATTTTAATGGAATTTTTTACTGCAAATGTTACCAGTGCTGCAAATATTTTACAGTATTAACAAATTTTTAAATCGCGAACATTACAAAAATATTTTAGAATATGACTATTTATCACAAATTTTGCCTAATTATTTTAAACCTAATGTAAGTTTAAAACATTTTACATACAATATGTTATATTTTAATGAATTTCTTTTTTTTTTAATCAATATATTTCCATACTGCATTTGTTGTCCTCTGTAAAATACAGAGTAGATATATTGGAAAAAAATTAAATTTAATTTGTAATTTTTCACTTTAAAGAAATATACTTTCAATTGTATGCAGTGTTAATGAATTACTTATTAGATACAATTAAAACTAACTTCTAATAAAATAATTGAAAATTCAATAAGGAATTGTTAAATTTTTCTTGCTTTAAAGATAATTCATATTTAATATTTTAGATATGTAGTTTTGACAATTCTAACTACTTTGTCTTCAGCTACATATGTGATCTTAAAAGGAAGTTGTATACACCTTTATCGAATTTGTGTCATTATCAGATAGAACAATAGATCTATTTTATCATGTATATGGATACCATAAAACTTTTTCCAGGGAAGAGCAAACTCCAGAATAAAATATACACCAACAAGCTTGATCCCTGTCTTTGTGATCTTTGACATCCTGGGGTTTGGGGGTGCAAGTTCCCCCTTTTGCCCTCCCCTATGTGTATGTGTATAAATTGTGCAAGCCTAGTTTTAAAAATAATACACCACGACTGGTCAATGTTGAGAAGTGACCCATTGAAATGCATTTGACACTTTAATCTTATTTGTAAGAAATGCCATTCCCCCCATCGAAAATTTTTTTTTTGCTTGTACATATAGGCCTAAAGTTATCGAAGCTATTTGGAATTATACATTTTACTTAGGGAGCAAAATTTTTCAGCTTATCAAAACTCCCCGTTATAGAAGTTCCGCGTTATTATAGTCTCATACATTTTTCTGATATAATAGTTGATACACTACACATCTGATAGATATGCTGGTGCCCTATTCCCATCTATTGAGATGTTTATAACTTAAAATTTAATAAGTTCAAATTTCAAATCCAAACACCTTTTTAAACTAATACACAATTTTGTGCAGTAGGGTGATTTTCAAATGAATTGCCTTTTTTAGCTTTGCATCATATATAACTGTGATTTAGATTATAAATAAAATTATACTCTGTTATTAATTTTTTGTAATATTTTTTTTATGCTAGATAAGAAGGAACAATATGGCTTCCATTAGCTTTGTTACCAACTGCAGAAATCAAAACCTATTTAAAATAATAGTAGCAACACTCCTGAGGTAACACTCATGAGATGTACAGGGGTCACATATTAAATTTTATAATATTAATAATTATAGTTTAAAGGAATCACTTGCAATTTTGTTAATCAAAATGTAAAACCATATTTTTTAATTCGTATACAGAAGCTAATCTAGTTTGAAAGCATAAAAATATACTTTCTTAAGTGTAGTGTTTTGAGTTGGGACATGCAAATTTATTACTTGAAGAAAACTAAAAGGAATAGAAAATAGCTAATATTTTTAAAACATAAACACTTTAATGAGTAAATTTTATTAATTATAAACTAATGGTACCAATATATGATCTAAAAGTATAAAAAAAAATAATTTTATTAGCATGAAATATGGGTTCAAAGATTGGGAAATCAAACAAGCGGTCATTTTGAAAATCACCCAGTAATTAATAGTGCAAAAATCTACGGATTCATTTTGAAAAAAAGGAGTACATATGGAAACTGTTAAATTGTCAATTGTCTTTGTATAGACAATTCAAGCATCTGTACTCCCTTTAAACAGAAAATTAAATACAGGACAATGAAGCAAGTGTTTGACATAATCACAGGCGAAAATATTAAATGCCAAATTTTTGATATATTTATAATAAAAATACATTTATAAAGTATCAAGGACCATAGTGAATTATCTGAAAATTTTAGGTAGGAAATTAAGAAATTTTTAAAATTTTACTAGAACTATAGTTCTAGATTTTTCGTTAATAAAGCCGGATAAGAAGTTTTGTGAAAATTCATTATTGTTTGGGGCAACATTGTGTCGTGTACACAAGAAATCGATCACAGACAGATGGCAGACAAGACAGACGGACATTCCTTTATTAAAAATTGTTATTTTAGAATAAATTAGCATTCTCGAACACATTTAGGATCGCGTCTGCTACTTCTTTTGTCGCAAATTATACCAGAGTGCTAAAGAGGCGTTCTTAAAAAATTCACGTGATTAAATATTTCAAAGATAATACCTTCAAGCGAGGATGCAGACTTTTTTTTTCTTCCAATATAGTATAAAATGTTTTCATGTGGTTGAAGCACATTTTCTTCTTGGTACTTTCGAATTTCTTCTGAGTATCCCGACTCTTTATTCCAGAACCTGCTGCTAATCGTGGCGCGATAAGCGAGGTATTCGAATGTTTTGTATTGACGTTATATTCGAGATCTCGAATATTTTTCAGTTTCTCGTCCATCTCTAGAAAAGAAATTTTTATTTTCTCATGCTATATGACTATATGACAATATACTTTCTCATGCTAAATGCACAGAGAAAGTATTTCAGAGTGCTAAAGAGGCGGTCTTAAAAAATTCACGTGATTAAATATTTCAAAGATAATACCTTCAAGCGAGGATGCAGACTTTTTTTTTCTTCCAATATAGTATAAAATGTTTTCATGTGGTGGAAGCACATTTTCTTCTTGGTACTTTCGAATTTCTTCAGAGTATCCCGACTCTTTATTCCAGAACCTGCTGCTAATCGTGGCGCGATAAGCGAGGTATTCGAATGTTTTGTATTGACGTTATATTCGAGATCTCGAATATTTTTCAGTTTCTCGTCCATCTCTAGAAAAGAAATTTTTATTTTCTCATGCTATATGACTATATGACAATATACTTTCTCATGCTAAATGCACAGAGAAAGTATTTCAGAGTGCTAAAGAGGCGGTCTTAAAAAATTCACGTGATTAAATATTTCAAAGATAATACCTTCAAGCGAGGATGCAGACTTTTTTTTTCTTCCAATATAGTATAAAATGTTTTCATGTGGTTGAAGCACATTTTCTTCTTGGTACTTTCGAATTTCTTCTGAGTATCCCGACTCTTTATTCCAGAACCTGCTGCTAATCGTGGCGCGATAAGCGAGGTATTCGAATGTTTTGTATTGACGTTATATTCGAGATCTCGAATATTTTTCAGTTTCTCGTCCATCTCTAGAAAAGAAATTTTTATTTTCTCATGCTATATGACTATATGACAATATACTTTCTCATGCTAAATGCACAGAGAAAGTATTTCAGAGTGCTAAAGAGGCGGTCTTAAAAAATTCACGTGATTAAATATTTCAAAGATAATACCTTCAAGCGAGGATGCAGACTTTTTTTTTCTTCCAATATAGTATAAAATGTTTTCATGTGGTTGAAGCACATTTTCTTCTTGGTACTTTCGAATTTCTTCTGAGTATCCCGACTCTTTATTCCAGAACCTGCTGCTAATCGTGGCGCGATAAGCGAGGTATTCGAATGTTTTGTATTGACGTTATATTCGAGATCTCGAATATTTTTCAGTTTCTCGTCCATTTCTAGAAAAGAAATTTTTATTTTCTCATGCTATATGACTATATGACAATATACTTTCTCATGCTAAATGCACAGAGAAAGTATTTCAGAGTGCTAAAGAGGCGGTCTTAAAAAATTCACGTGATTAAATATTTCAAAGATAATACCTTCAAGCGAGGATGCAGACTTTTTTTTTCTTCCAATATAGTATAAAATGTTTTCATGTGGTTGAAGCACATTTTCTTCTTGGTACTTTCGAATTTCTTCTGAGTATCCCGACTCTTTATTCCAGAACCTGCTGCTAATCGTGGCGCGATAAGCGAGGTATTCGAATGTTTTGTATTGACGTTATATTCGAGATCTCGAATATTTTTCAGTTTCTCGTCCATTTCTAGAAAAGAAATTTTTATTTTCTCATGCTATATGACTATATGACAATATACTTTCTCATGCTAAATGCACAGAGAAAGTATTTCAGAGTGCTAAAGAGGCGGTCTTAAAAAATTCACGTGATTAAATATTTCAAAGATAATACCTTCAAGCGAGGATGCAGACTTTTTTTTTCTTCCAATATAGTATAAAATGTTTTCATGTGGTTGAAGCACATTTTCTTCTTGGTACTTTCGAATTTCTTCTGAGTATCCCGACTCTTTATTCCAGAACCTGCTGCTAATCGTGGCGCGATAAGCGAGGTATTCGAATGTTTTGTATTGACGTTATATTCGAGATCTCGAATATTTTTCAGTTTCTCGTCCATCTCTAGAAAAGAAATTTTTATTTTCTCATGCTATATGACTATATGACAATATACTTTCTCATGCTAAATGCACAGAGAAAGTATTTCAGAGTGCTAAAGAGGCGGTCTTAAAAAATTCACGTGATTAAATATTTCAAAGATAATACCTTCAAGCGAGGATGCAGACTTTTTTTTTCTTCCAATATAGTATAAAATGTTTTCATGTGGTTGAAGCACATTTTCTTCTTGGTACTTTCGAATTTCTTCTGAGTATCCCGACTCTTTATTCCAGAACCTGCTGCTAATCGTGGCGCGATAAGCGAGGTATTCGAATGTTTTGTATTGACGTTATATTCGAGATCTCGAATATTTTTCAGTTTCTCGTCCATCTCTAGAAAAGAAATTTTTATTTTCTCATGCTATATGACTATATGACAATATACTTTCTCATGCTAAATGCACAGAGAAAGTATTTCAGAGTGCTAAAGAGGCGGTCTTAAAAAATTCACGTGATTAAATATTTCAAAGATAATACCTTCAAGCGAGGATGCAGACTTTTTTTTTCTTCCAATATAGTATAAAATGTTTTCATGTGGTGGAAGCACATTTTCTTCTTGGTACTTTCGAATTTCTTCTGAGTATCCCGACTCTTTATTCCAGAACCTGCTGCTAATCGTGGCGCGATAAGCGAGGTATTCGAATGTTTTGTATTGACGTTATATTCGAGATCTCGAATATTTTTCAGTTTCTCGTCCATCTCTAGAAAAGAAATTTTTATTTTCTCATGCTATATGACTATATGACAATATACTTTCTCATGCTAAATGCACAGAGAAAGTATTTCAGAGTGCTAAAGAGGCGGTCTTAAAAAATTCACGTGATTAAATATTTCAAAGATAATACCTTCAAGCGAGGATGCAGACTTTTTTTTTCTTCCAATATAGTATAAAATGTTTTCATGTGGTGGAAGCACATTTTCTTCTTGGTACTTTCGAATTTCTTCTGAGTATCCCGACTCTTTATTCCAGAACCTGCTGCTAATCGTGGCGCGATAAGCGAGGTATTCGAATGTTTTGTATTGACGTTATATTCGAGATCTCGAATATTTTTCAGTTTCTCGTCCATCTCTAGAAAAGAAATTTTTATTTTCTCATGCTATATGACTATATGACAATATACTTTCTCATGCTAAATGCACAGAGAAAGTATTTCAGAGTGCTAAAGAGGCGGTCTTAAAAAATTCACGTGATTAAATATTTCAAAGATAATACCTTCAAGCGAGGATGCAGACTTTTTTTTCTTCCAATATAGTATAAAATGTTTTCATGTGGTGGAAGCACATTTTCTTCTTGGTACTTTCGAATTTCTTCTGAGTATCCCGACTCTTTATTCCAGAACCTGCTGCTAATCGTGGCGCGATAAGCGAGGTATTCGAATGTTTTGTATTGACGTTATATTCGAGATCTCGAATATTTTTCAGTTTCTCGTCCATCTCTAGAAAAGAAATTTTTATTTTCTCATTCTATATGACTATATGACAATATACTTTCTCATGCTAAATGCACAGAGAAAGTATTTCAGAGTGCTAAAGAGGCGGTCTTAAAAAATTCACGTGATTAAATATTTCAAAGATAATACCTTCAAGCGAGGATGCAGACTTTTTTTTTCTTCCAATATAGTATAAAATGTTTTCATGTGGTGGAAGCACATTTTCTTCTTGGTACTTTCGAATTTCTTCTGAGTATCCCGACTCTTTATTCCAGAACCTGCTGCTAATCGTGGCGCGATAAGCGAGGTATTCGAATGTTTTGTATTGACGTTATATTCGAGATCTCGAATATTTTTCAGTTTCTCGTCCATCTCTAGAAAAGAAATTTTTATTTTCTCATGCTATATGACTATATGACAATATACTTTCTCATGCTAAATGCACAGAGAAAGTATTTCAGAGTGCTAAAGAGGCGGTCTTAAAAAATTCACGTGATTAAATATTTCAAAGATAATACCTTCAAGCGAGGATGCAGACTTTTTTTTTCTTCCAATATAGTATAAAATGTTTTCATGTGGTGGAAGCACATTTTCTTCTTGGTACTTTCGAATTTCTTCTGAGTATCCCGACTCTTTATTCCAGAACCTGCTGCTAATCGTGGCGCGATAAGCGAGGTATTCGAATGTTTTGTATTGACGTTATATTCGAGATCTCGAATATTTTTCAGTTTCTCGTCCATCTCTAGAAAAGAAATTTTTATTTTCTCATTCTATATGACTATATGACAATATACTTTCTCATGCTAAATGCACAGAGAAAGTATTTCAGAGTGCTAAAGAGGCGGTCTTAAAAAATTCACGTGATTAAATATTTCAAAGATAATACCTTCAAGCGAGGATGCAGACTTTTTTTTCTTCCAATATAGTATAAAATGTTTTCATGTGGTGGAAGCACATTTTCTTCTTGGTACTTTCGAATTTCTTCTGAGTATCCCGACTCTTTATTCCAGAACCTGCTGCTAATCGTGGCGCGATAAGCGAGGTATTCGAATGTTTTGTATTGACGTTATATTCGAGATCTGGAATATTTTTCAGTTTCTCGTCCATCTCTAGAAAAGAAATTTTTATTTTCTCATGCTATATGACTATATGACAATATACTTTCTCATGCTAAATGCACAGAGAAAGTATTTCAGAGTGCTAAAGAGGCGGTCTTAAAAAATTCACGTGATTAAATATTTCAAAGATAATACCTTCAAGCGAAGATGCAGACTTTTTTTTTCTTCCAATATAGTATAAAATGTTTTCATGTGGTGGAAGCACATTTTCTTCTTGGTACTTTCGAATTTCTTCTGAGTATCCCGACTCTTTATTCCAGAACCTGCTGCTAATCGTGGCGCGATAAGCGAGGTATTCGAATGTTTTGTATTGACGTTATATTCGAGATCTCGAATATTTTTCAGTTTCTCGTCCATCTCTAGAAAAGAAATTTTTATTTTCTCATGCTATATGACTATATGACAATATACTTTCTCATGCTAAATGCACAGAGAAAGTATTTCAGAGTGCTAAAGAGGCGGTCTTAAAAAATTCACGTGATTAAATATTTCAAAGATAATACCTTCAAGCGAGGATGCAGACTTTTTTTTTCTTCCAATATAGTATAAAATGTTTTCATGTGGTGGAAGCACATTTTCTTCTTGGTACTTTCGAATTTCTTCTGAGTATCCCGACTCTTTATTCCAGAACCTGCTGCTAATCGTGGCGCGATAAGCGAGGTATTCGAATGTTTTGTATTGACGTTATATTCGAGATCTCGAATATTTTTCAGTTTCTCGTCCATCTCTAGAAAAGAAATTTTTATTTTCTCATGCTATATGACTATATGACAATATACTTTCTCATGCTAAATGCACAGAGAAAGTATTTCAGAGTGCTAAAGAGGCGGTCTTAAAAAATTCACGTGATTAAATATTTCAAAGATAATACCTTCAAGCGAGGATGCAGACTTTTTTTTTCTTCCAATATAGTATAAAATGTTTTCATGTGGTGGAAGCACATTTTCTTCTTGGTACTTTCGAATTTCTTCTGAGTATCCCGACTCTTTATTCCAGAACCTGCTGCTAATCGTGGCGCGATAAGCGAGGTATTCGAATGTTTTGTATTGACGTTATATTCGAGATCTCGAATATTTTTCAGTTTCTCGTCCATCTCTAGAAAAGAAATTTTTATTTTCTCATTCTATATGACTATATGACAATATACTTTCTCATGCTAAATGCACAGAGAAAGTATTTCAGAGTGCTAAAGAGGCGGTCTTAAAAAATTCACGTGATTAAATATTTCAAAGATAATACCTTCAAGCGAGGATGCAGACTTTTTTTTTCTTCCAATATAGTATAAAATGTTTTCATGTGGTGGAAGCACATTTTCTTCTTGGTACTTTCGAATTTCTTCTGAGTATCCCGACTCTTTATTCCAGAACCTGCTGCTAATCGTGGCGCGATAAGCGAGGTATTCGAATGTTTTGTATTGACGTTATATTCGAGATCTCGAATATTTTTCAGTTTCTCGTCCATCTCTAGAAAAGAAATTTTTATTTTCTCATGCTATATGACTATATGACAATATACTTTCTAATGCTAAATGCACAGAGAAAGTATTTCAGAGTGCTAAAGAGGCGGTCTTAAAAAATTCACGTGATTAAATATTTCAAAGATAATACCTTCAAGCGAGGATGCAGACTTTTTTTTTCTTCCAATATAGTATAAAATGTTTTCATGTGGTGGAAGCACATTTTCTTCTTGGTACTTTCGAATTTCTTCTGAGTATCCCGACTCTTTATTCCAGAACCTGCTGCTAATCGTGGCGCGATAAGCGAGGTATTCGAATGTTTTGTATTGACGTTATATTCGAGATCTCGAATATTTTTCAGTTTCTCGTCCATCTCTAGAAAAGAAATTTTTATTTTCTCATTCTATATGACTATATGACAATATACTTTCTCATGCTAAATGCACAGAGAAAGTATTTCAGAGTGCTAAAGAGGCGGTCTTAAAAAATTCACGTGATTAAATATTTCAAAGATAATACCTTCAAGCGAGGATGCAGACTTTTTTTTTCTTCCAATATAGTATAAAATGTTTTCATGTGGTGGAAGCACATTTTCTTCTTGGTACTTTCGAATTTCTTCTGAGTATCCCGACTCTTTATTCCAGAACCTGCTGCTAATCGTGGCGCGATAAGCGAGGTATTCGAATGTTTTGTATTGACGTTATATTCGAGATCTCGAATATTTTTCAGTTTCTCGTCCATCTCTAGAAAAGAAATTTTTATTTTCTCATGCTATATGACTATATGACAATATACTTTCTCATGCTAAATGCACAGAGAAAGTATTTCAGAGTGCTAAAGAGGCGGTCTTAAAAAATTCACGTGATTAAATATTTCAAAGATAATACCTTCAAGCGAGGATGCAGACTTTTTTTTTCTTCCAATATAGTATAAAATGTTTTCATGTGGTGGAAGCACATTTTCTTCTTGGTACTTTCGAATTTCTTCTGAGTATCCCGACTCTTTATTCCAGAACCTGCTGCTAATCGTGGCGCGATAAGCGAGGTATTCGAATGTTTTGTATTGACGTTATATTCGAGATCTCGAATATTTTTCAGTTTCTCGTCCATCTCTAGAAAAGAAATTTTTATTTTCTCATGCTATATGACTATATGACAATATACTTTCTCATGCTAAATGCACAGAGAAAGTATTTCAGAGTGCTAAAGAGGCGGTCTTAAAAAATTCACGTGATTAAATATTTCAAAGATAATACCTTCAAGCGAGGATGCAGACTTTTTTTTTCTTCCAATATAGTATAAAATGTTTTCATGTGGTGGAAGCACATTTTCTTCTTGGTACTTTCGAATTTCTTCTGAGTATCCCGACTCTTTATTCCAGAACCTGCTGCTAATCGTGGCGCGATAAGCGAGGTATTCGAATGTTTTGTATTGACGTTATATTCGAGATCTCGAATATTTTTCAGTTTCTCGTCCATCTCTAGAAAAGAAATTTTTATTTTCTCATTCTATATGACTATATGACAATATACTTTCTCATGCTAAATGCACAGAGAAAGTATTTCAGAGTGCTAAAGAGGCGGTCTTAAAAAATTCACGTGATTAAATATTTCAAAGATAATACCTTCAAGCGAGGATGCAGACTTTTTTTTTCTTCCAATATAGTATAAAATGTTTTCATGTGGTGGAAGCACATTTTCTTCTTGGTACTTTCGAATTTCTTCTGAGTATCCCGACTCTTTATTCCAGAACCTGCTGCTAATCGTGGCGCGATAAGCGAGGTATTCGAATGTTTTGTATTGACGTTATATTCGAGATCTCGAATATTTTTCAGTTTCTCGTCCATCTCTAGAAAAGAAATTTTTATTTTCTCATGCTATATGACTATATGACAATATACTTTCTCATGCTAAATGCACAGAGAAAGTATTTCAGAGTGCTAAAGAGGCGGTCTTAAAAAATTCACGTGATTAAATATTTCAAAGATAATACCTTCAAGCGAGGATGCAGACTTTTTTTTTCTTCCAATATAGTATAAAATGTTTTCATGTGGTGGAAGCACATTTTCTTCTTGGTACTTTCGAATTTCTTCTGAGTATCCCGACTCTTTATTCCAGAACCTGCTGCTAATCGTGGCGCGATAAGCGAGGTATTCGAATGTTTTGTATTGACGTTATATTCGAGATCTCGAATATTTTTCAGTTTCTCGTCCATCTCTAGAAAAGAAATTTTTATTTTCTCATTCTATATGACTATATGACAATATACTTTCTCATGCTAAATGCACAGAGAAAGTATTTCAGAGTGCTAAAGAGGCGGTCTTAAAAAATTCACGTGATTAAATATTTCAAAGATAATACCTTCAAGCGAGGATGCAGACTTTTTTTTTCTTCCAATATAGTATAAAATGTTTTCATGTGGTGGAAGCACATTTTCTTCTTGGTACTTTCGAATTTCTTCTGAGTATCCCGACTCTTTATTCCAGAACCTGCTGCTAATCGTGGCGCGATAAGCGAGGTATTCGAATGTTTTGTATTGACGTTATATTCGAGATCTCGAATATTTTTCAGTTTCTCGTCCATCTCTAGAAAAGAAATTTTTATTTTCTCATGCTATATGACTATATGACAATATACTTTCTCATGCTAAATGCACAGAGAAAGTATTTCAGAGTTCTAAAGAGGCGGTCTTAAAAAATTCACGTGATTAAATATTTCAAAGATAATACCTTCAAGCGAGGATGCAGACTTTTTTTTTCTTCCAATATAGTATAAAATGTTTTCATGTGGTGGAAGCACATTTTCTTCTTGGTACTTTCGAATTTCTTCTGAGTATCCCGACTCTTTATTCCAGAACCTGCTGCTAATCGTGGCGCGATAAGCGAGGTATTCGAATGTTTTGTATTGACGTTATATTCGAGATCTCGAATATTTTTCAGTTTCTCGTCCATCTCTAGAAAAGAAATTTTTATTTTCTCATTCTATATGACTATATGACAATATACTTTCTCATGCTAAATGCACAGAGAAAGTATTTCAGAGTGCTAAAGAGGCGGTCTTAAAAAATTCACGTGATTAAATATTTCAAAGATAATACCTTCAAGCGAGGATGCAGACTTTTTTTTTCTTCCAATATAGTATAAAATGTTTTCATGTGGTGGAAGCACATTTTCTTCTTGGTACTTTCGAATTTCTTCTGAGTATCCCGACTCTTTATTCCAGAACCTGCTGCTAATCGTGGCGCGATAAGCGAGGTATTCGAATGTTTTGTATTGACGTTATATTCGAGATCTCGAATATTTTTCAGTTTCTCGTCCATCTCTAGAAAAGAAATTTTTATTTTCTCATGCTATATGACTATATGACAATATACTTTCTCATGCTAAATGCACAGAGAAAGTATTTCAGAGTGCTAAAGAGGCGGTCTTAAAAAATTCACGTGATTAAATATTTCAAAGATAATACCTTCAAGCGAGGATGCAGACTTTTTTTTTCTTCCAATATAGTATAAAATGTTTTCATGTGGTGGAAGCACATTTTCTTCTTGGTACTTTCGAATTTCTTCTGAGTATCCCGACTCTTTATTCCAGAACCTGCTGCTAATCGTGGCGCGATAAGCGAGGTATTCGAATGTTTTGTATTGACGTTATATTCGAGATCTCGAATATTTTTCAGTTTCTCGTCCATCTCTAGAAAAGAAATTTTTATTTTCTCATGCTATATGACTATATGACAATATACTTTCTCATGCTAAATGCACAGAGAAAGTATTTCAGAGTGCTAAAGAGGCGGTCTTAAAAAATTCACGTGATTAAATATTTCAAAGATAATACCTTCAAGCGAGGATGCAGACTTTTTTTTTCTTCCAATATAGTATAAAATGTTTTCATGTGGTGGAAGCACATTTTCTTCTTGGTACTTTCGAATTTCTTCTGAGTATCCCGACTCTTTATTCCAGAACCTGCTGCTAATCGTGGCGCGATAAGCGAGGTATTCGAATGTTTTGTATTGACGTTATATTCGAGATCTCGAATATTTTTCAGTTTCTCGTCCATCTCTAGAAAAGAAATTTTTATTTTCTCATGCTATATGACTATATGACAATATACTTTCTCATGCTAAATGCACAGAGAAAGTATTTCAGAGTGCTAAAGAGGCGGTCTTAAAAAATTCACGTGATTAAATATTTCAAAGATAATACCTTCAAGCGAGGATGCAGACTTTTTTTTTCTTCCAATATAGTATAAAATGTTTTCATGTGGTGGAAGCACATTTTCTTCTTGGTACTTTCGAATTTCTCCTGAGTATCCCGACTCTTTATTCCAGAACCTGCTGCTAATCGTGGCGCGATAAGCGAGGTATTCGAATGTTTTGTATTGACGTTATATTCGAGATCTCGAATATTTTTCAGTTTCTCGTCCATCTCTAGAAAAGAAATTTTTATTTTCTCATGCTATATGACTATATGACAATATACTTTCTCATGCTAAATGCACAGAGAAAGTATTTCAGAGTGCTAAAGAGGCGGTCTTAAAAAATTCACGTGATTAAATATTTCAAAGATAATACCTTCAAGCGAGGATGCAGACTTTTTTTTTCTTCCAATATAGTATAAAATGTTTTCATGTGGTGGAAGCACATTTTCTTCTTGGTACTTTCGAATTTCTTCTGAGTATCCCGACTCTTTATTCCAGAACCTGCTGCTAATCGTGGCGCGATAAGCGAGGTATTCGAATGTTTTGTATTGACGTTATATTCGAGATCTCGAATATTTTTCAGTTTCTCGTCCATCTCTAGAAAAGAAATTTTTATTTTCTCATGCTATATGACTATATGACAATATACTTTCTCATGCTAAATGCACAGAGAAAGTATTTCAGAGTGCTAAAGAGGCGGTCTTAAAAAATTCACGTGATTAAATATTTCAAAGATAATACCTTCAAGCGAGGATGCAGACTTTTTTTTTCTTCCAATATAGTATAAAATGTTTTCATGTGGTGGAAGCACATTTTCTTCTTGGTACTTTCGAATTTCTTCTGAGTATCCCGACTCTTTATTCCAGAACCTGCTGCTAATCGTGGCGCGATAAGCGAGGTATTCGAATGTTTTGTATTGACGTTATATTCGAGATCTCGAATATTTTTCAGTTTCTCGTCCATCTCTAGAAAAGAAATTTTTATTTTCTCATGCTATATGACTATATGACAATATACTTTCTCATGCTAAATGCACAGAGAAAGTATTTCAGAGTGCTAAAGAGGCGGTCTTAAAAAATTCACGTGATTAAATATTTCAAAGATAATACCTTCAAGCGAGGATGCAGACTTTTTTTTTCTTCCAATATAGTATAAAATGTTTTCATGTGGTGGAAGCACATTTTCTTCTTGGTACTTTCGAATTTCTTCTGAGTATCCCGACTCTTTATTCCAGAACCTGCTGCTAATCGTGGCGCGATAAGCGAGGTATTCGAATGTTTTGTATTGACGTTATATTCGAGATCTCGAATATTTTTCAGTTTCTCGTCCATCTCTAGAAAAGAAATTTTTATTTTCTCATGCTATATGACTATATGACAATATACTTTCTCATGCTAAATGCACAGAGAAAGTATTTCAGAGTGCTAAAGAGGCGGTCTTAAAAAATTCACGTGATTAAATATTTCAAAGATAATACCTTCAAGCGAGGATGCAGACTTTTTTTTTCTTCCAATATAGTATAAAATGTTTTCATGTGGTGGAAGCACATTTTCTTCTTGGTACTTTCGAATTTCTTCTGAGTATCCCGACTCTTTATTCCAGAACCTGCTGCTAATCGTGGCGCGATAAGCGAGGTATTCGAATGTTTTGTATTGACGTTATATTCGAGATCTCGAATATTTTTCAGTTTCTCGTCCATCTCTAGAAAAGAAATTTTTATTTTCTCATTCTATATGACTATATGACAATATACTTTCTCATGCTAAATGCACAGAGAAAGTATTTCAGAGTGCTAAAGAGGCGGTCTTAAAAAATTCACGTGATTAAATATTTCAAAGATAATACCTTCAAGCGAGGATGCAGACTTTTTTTTTCTTCCAATATAGTATAAAATGTTTTCATGTGGTGGAAGCACATTTTCTTCTTGGTACTTTCGAATTTCTTCTGAGTATCCCGACTCTTTATTCCAGAACCTGCTGCTAATCGTGGCGCGATAAGCGAGGTATTCGAATGTTTTGTATTGACGTTATATTCGAGATCTCGAATATTTTTCAGTTTCTCGTCCATCTCTAGAAAAGAAATTTTTATTTTCTCATGCTATATGACTATATGACAATATACTTTCTCATGCTAAATGCACAGAGAAAGTATTTCAGAGTGCTAAAGAGGCGGTCTTAAAAAATTCACGTGATTAAATATTTCAAAGATAATACCTTCAAGCGAGGATGCAGACTTTTTTTTTCTTCCAATATAGTATAAAATGTTTTCATGTGGTGGAAGCACATTTTCTTCTTGGTACTTTCGAATTTCTTCTGAGTATCCCGACTCTTTATTCCAGAACCTGCTGCTAATCGTGGCGCGATAAGCGAGGTATTCGAATGTTTTGTATTGACGTTATATTCGAGATCTCGAATATTTTTCAGTTTCTCGTCCATCTCTAGAAAAGAAATTTTTATTTTCTCATGCTATATGACTATATGACAATATACTTTCTCATGCTAAATGCACAGAGAAAGTATTTCAGAGTGCTAAAGAGGCGGTCTTAAAAAATTCACGTGATTAAATATTTCAAAGATAATACCTTCAAGCGAGGATGCAGACTTTTTTTTTCTTCCAATATAGTATAAAATGTTTTCATGTGGTGGAAGCACATTTTCTTCTTGGTACTTTCGAATTTCTTCTGAGTATCCCGACTCTTTATTCCAGAACCTGCTGCTAATCGTGGCGCGATAAGCGAGGTATTCGAATGTTTTGTATTGACGTTATATTCGAGATCTCGAATATTTTTCAGTTTCTCGTCCATCTCTAGAAAAGAAATTTTTATTTTCTCATGCTATATGACTATATGACAATATACTTTCTCATGCTAAATGCACAGAGAAAGTATTTCAGAGTGCTAAAGAGGCGGTCTTAAAAAATTCACGTGATTAAATATTTCAAAGATAATACCTTCAAGCGAGGATGCAGACTTTTTTTTTCTTCCAATATAGTATAAAATGTTTTCATGTGGTGGAAGCACATTTTCTTCTTGGTACTTTCGAATTTCTTCTGAGTATCCCGACTCTTTATTCCAGAACCTGCTGCTAATCGTGGCGCGATAAGCGAGGTATTCGAATGTTTTGTATTGACGTTATATTCGAGATCTCGAATATTTTTCAGTTTCTCGTCCATCTCTAGAAAAGAAATTTTTATTTTCTCATTCTATATGACTATATGACAATATACTTTCTCATGCTAAATGCACAGAGAAAGTATTTCAGAGTGCTAAAGAGGCGGTCTTAAAAAATTCACGTGATTAAATATTTCAAAGATAATACCTTCAAGCGAGGATGCAGACTTTTTTTTTCTTCCAATATAGTATAAAATGTTTTCATGTGGTGGAAGCACATTTTCTTCTTGGTACTTTCGAATTTCTTCTGAGTATCCCGACTCTTTATTCCAGAACCTGCTGCTAATCGTGGCGCGATAAGCGAGGTATTCGAATGTTTTGTATTGACGTTATATTCGAGATCTCGAATATTTTTCAGTTTCTCGTCCATCTCTAGAAAAGAAATTTTTATTTTCTCATGCTATATGACTATATGACAATATACTTTCTCATGCTAAATGCACAGAGAAAGTATTTCAGAGTGCTAAAGAGGCGGTCTTAAAAAATTCACGTGATTAAATATTTCAAAGATAATACCTTCAAGCGAGGATGCAGACTTTTTTTTTCTTCCAATATAGTATAAAATGTTTTCATGTGGTGGAAGCACATTTTCTTCTTGGTACTTTCGAATTTCTTCTGAGTATCCCGACTCTTTATTCCAGAACCTGCTGCTAATCGTGGCGCGATAAGCGAGGTATTCGAATGTTTTGTATTGACGTTATATTCGAGATCTCGAATATTTTTCAGTTTCTCGTCCATCTCTAGAAAAGAAATTTTTATTTTCTCATGCTATATGACTATATGACAATATACTTTCTCATGCTAAATGCACAGAGAAAGTATTTCAGAGTGCTAAAGAGGCGGTCTTAAAAAATTCACGTGATTAAATATTTCAAAGATAATACCTTCAAGCGAGGATGCAGACTTTTTTTTTCTTCCAATATAGTATAAAATGTTTTCATGTGGTGGAAGCACATTTTCTTCTTGGTACTTTCGAATTTCTTCTGAGTATCCCGACTCTTTATTCCAGAACCTGCTGCTAATCGTGGCGCGATAAGCGAGGTATTCGAATGTTTTGTATTGACGTTATATTCGAGATCTCGAATATTTTTCAGTTTCTCGTCCATCTCTAGAAAAGAAATTTTTATTTTCTCATGCTATATGACTATATGACAATATACTTTCTCATGCTAAATGCACAGAGAAAGTATTTCAGAGTGCTAAAGAGGCGGTCTTAAAAAATTCACGTGATTAAATATTTCAAAGATAATACCTTCAAGCGAGGATGCAGACTTTTTTTTTCTTCCAATATAGTATAAAATGTTTTCATGTGGTGGAAGCACATTTTCTTCTTGGTACTTTCGAATTTCTCCTGAGTATCCCGACTCTTTATTCCAGAACCTGCTGCTAATCGTGGCGCGATAAGCGAGGTATTCGAATGTTTTGTATTGACGTTATATTCGAGATCTCGAATATTTTTCAGTTTCTCGTCCATCTCTAGAAAAGAAATTTTTATTTTCTCATGCTATATGACTATATGACAATATACTTTCTCATGCTAAATGCACAGAGAAAGTATTTCAGAGTGCTAAAGAGGCGGTCTTAAAAAATTCACGTGATTAAATATTTCAAAGATAATACCTTCAAGCGAGGATGCAGACTTTTTTTTTCTTCCAATATAGTATAAAATGTTTTCATGTGGTGGAAGCACATTTTCTTCTTGGTACTTTCGAATTTCTTCTGAGTATCCCGACTCTTTATTCCAGAACCTGCTGCTAATCGTGGCGCGATAAGCGAGGTATTCGAATGTTTTGTATTGACGTTATATTCGAGATCTCGAATATTTTTCAGTTTCTCGTCCATCTCTAGAAAAGAAATTTTTATTTTCTCATGCTATATGACTATATGACAATATACTTTCTCATGCTAAATGCACAGAGAAAGTATTTCAGAGTGCTAAAGAGGCGGTCTTAAAAAATTCACGTGATTAAATATTTCAAAGATAATACCTTCAAGCGAGGATGCAGACTTTTTTTTTCTTCCAATATAGTATAAAATGTTTTCATGTGGTGGAAGCACATTTTCTTCTTGGTACTTTCGAATTTCTTCTGAGTATCCCGACTCTTTATTCCAAAACCTGCTGCTAATCGTGGCGCGATAAGCGAGGTATTCGAATGTTTTGTATTGACGTTATATTCGAGATCTCGAATATTTTTCAGTTTCTCGTCCATCTCTAGAAAAGAAATTTTTATTTTCTCATGCTATATGACTATATGACAATATACTTTCTCATGCTAAATGCACAGAGAAAGTATTTCAGAGTGCTAAAGAGGCGGTCTTAAAAAATTCACGTGATTAAATATTTCAAAGATAATACCTTCAAGCGAGGATGCAGACTTTTTTTTTCTTCCAATATAGTATAAAATGTTTTCATGTGGTGGAAGCACATTTTCTTCTTGGTACTTTCGAATTTCTTCTGAGTATCCCGACTCTTTATTCCAGAACCTGCTGCTAATCGTGGCGCGATAAGCGAGGTATTCGAATGTTTTGTATTGACGTTATATTCGAGATCTCGAATATTTTTCAGTTTCTCGTCCATCTCTAGAAAAGAAATTTTTATTTTCTCATGCTATATGACTATATGACAATATACTTTCTCATGCTAAATGCACAGAGAAAGTATTTCAGAGTGCTAAAGAGGCGGTCTTAAAAAATTCACGTGATTAAATATTTCAAAGATAATACCTTCAAGCGAGGATGCAGACTTTTTTTTTCTTCCAATATAGTATAAAATGTTTTCATGTGGTGGAAGCACATTTTCTTCTTGGTACTTTCGAATTTCTTCTGAGTATCCCGACTCTTTATTCCAGAACCTGCTGCTAATCGTGGCGCGATAAGCGAGGTATTCGAATGTTTTGTATTGACGTTATATTCGAGATCTCGAATATTTTTCAGTTTCTCGTCCATCTCTAGAAAAGAAATTTTTATTTTCTCATGCTATATGACTATATGACAATATACTTTCTCATGCTAAATGCACAGAGAAAGTATTTCAGAGTGCTAAAGAGGCGGTCTTAAAAAATTCACGTGATTAAATATTTCAAAGATAATACCTTCAAGCGAGGATGCAGACTTTTTTTTTCTTCCAATATAGTATAAAATGTTTTCATGTGGTGGAAGCACATTTTCTTCTTGGTACTTTCGAATTTCTTCTGAGTATCCCGACTCTTTATTCCAGAACCTGCTGCTAATCGTGGCGCGATAAGCGAGGTATTCGAATGTTTTGTATTGACGTTATATTCGAGATCTCGAATATTTTTCAGTTTCTCGTCCATCTCTAGAAAAGAAATTTTTATTTTCTCATGCTATATGACTATATGACAATATACTTTCTCATGCTAAATGCACAGAGAAAGTATTTCAGAGTGCTAAAGAGGCGGTCTTAAAAAATTCACGTGATTAAATATTTCAAAGATAATACCTTCAAGCGAGGATGCAGACTTTTTTTTTCTTCCAATATAGTATAAAATGTTTTCATGTGGTGGAAGCACATTTTCTTCTTGGTACTTTCGAATTTCTTCTGAGTATCCCGACTCTTTATTCCAGAACCTGCTGCTAATCGTGGCGCGATAAGCGAGGTATTCGAATGTTTTGTATTGACGTTATATTCGAGATCTCGAATATTTTTCAGTTTCTCGTCCATCTCTAGAAAAGAAATTTTTATTTTCTCATGCTATATGACTATATGACAATATACTTTCTCATGCTAAATGCACAGAGAAAGTATTTCAGAGTGCTAAAGAGGCGGTCTTAAAAAATTCACGTGATTAAATATTTCAAAGATAATACCTTCAAGCGAGGATGCAGACTTTTTTTTTCTTCCAATATAGTATAAAATGTTTTCATGTGGTGGAAGCACATTTTCTTCTTGGTACTTTCGAATTTCTTCTGAGTATCCCGACTCTTTATTCCAGAACCTGCTGCTAATCGTGGCGCGATAAGCGAGGTATTCGAATGTTTTGTATTGACGTTATATTCGAGATCTCGAATATTTTTCAGTTTCTCGTCCATCTCTAGAAAAGAAATTTTTATTTTCTCATGCTATATGACTATATGACAATATACTTTCTCATGCTAAATGCACAGAGAAAGTATTTCAGAGTGCTAAAGAGGCGGTCTTAAAAAATTCACGTGATTAAATATTTCAAAGATAATACCTTCAAGCGAGGATGCAGACTTTTTTTTTCTTCCAATATAGTATAAAATGTTTTCATGTGGTGGAAGCACATTTTCTTCTTGGTACTTTCGAATTTCTTCTGAGTATCCCGACTCTTTATTCCAGAACCTGCTGCTAATCGTGGCGCGATAAGCGAGGTATTCGAATGTTTTGTATTGACGTTATATTCGAGATCTCGAATATTTTTCAGTTTCTCGTCCATCTCTAGAAAAGAAATTTTTATTTTCTCATTCTATATGACTATATGACAATATACTTTCTCATGCTAAATGCACAGAGAAAGTATTTCAGAGTGCTAAAGAGGCGGTCTTAAAAAATTCACGTGATTAAATATTTCAAAGATAATACCTTCAAGCGAGGATGCAGACTTTTTTTTTCTTCCAATATAGTATAAAATGTTTTCATGTGGTGGAAGCACATTTTCTTCTTGGTACTTTCGAATTTCTTCTGAGTATCCCGACTCTTTATTCCAGAACCTGCTGCTAATCGTGGCGCGATAAGCGAGGTATTCGAATGTTTTGTATTGACGTTATATTCGAGATCTCGAATATTTTTCAGTTTCTCGTCCATCTCTAGAAAAGAAATTTTTATTTTCTCATGCTATATGACTATATGACAATATACTTTCTCATGCTAAATGCACAGAGAAAGTATTTCAGAGTGCTAAAGAGGCGGTCTTAAAAAATTCACGTGATTAAATATTTCAAAGATAATACCTTCAAGCGAGGATGCAGACTTTTTTTTTCTTCCAATATAGTATAAAATGTTTTCATGTGGTGGAAGCACATTTTCTTCTTGGTACTTTCGAATTTCTTCTGAGTATCCCGACTCTTTATTCCAGAACCTGCTGCTAATCGTGGCGCGATAAGCGAGGTATTCGAATGTTTTGTATTGACGTTATATTCGAGATCTCGAATATTTTTCAGTTTCTCGTCCATCTCTAGAAAAGAAATTTTTATTTTCTCATTCTATATGACTATATGACAATATACTTTCTCATGCTAAATGCACAGAGAAAGTATTTCAGAGTGCTAAAGAGGCGGTCTTAAAAAATTCACGTGATTAAATATTTCAAAGATAATACCTTCAAGCGAGGATGCAGACTTTTTTTTTCTTCCAATATAGTATAAAATGTTTTCATGTGGTGGAAGCACATTTTCTTCTTGGTACTTTCGAATTTCTTCTGAGTATCCCGACTCTTTATTCCAGAACCTGCTGCTAATCGTGGCGCGATAAGCGAGGTATTCGAATGTTTTGTATTGACGTTATATTCGAGATCTCGAATATTTTTCAGTTTCTCGTCCATCTCTAGAAAAGAAATTTTTATTTTCTCATGCTATATGACTATATGACAATATACTTTCTCATGCTAAATGCACAGAGAAAGTATTTCAGAGTGCTAAAGAGGCGGTCTTAAAAAATTCACGTGATTAAATATTTCAAAGATAATACCTTCAAGCGAGGATGCAGACTTTTTTTTTCTTCCAATATAGTATAAAATGTTTTCATGTGGTGGAAGCACATTTTCTTCTTGGTACTTTCGAATTTCTTCTGAGTATCCCGACTCTTTATTCCAGAACCTGCTGCTAATCGTGGCGCGATAAGCGAGGTATTCGAATGTTTTGTATTGACGTTATATTCGAGATCTCGAATATTTTTCAGTTTCTCGTCCATCTCTAGAAAAGAAATTTTTATTTTCTCATTCTATATGACTATATGACAATATACTTTCTCATGCTAAATGCACAGAGAAAGTATTTCAGAGTGCTAAAGAGGCGGTCTTAAAAAATTCACGTGATTAAATATTTCAAAGATAATACCTTCAAGCGAGGATGCAGACTTTTTTTTTCTTCCAATATAGTATAAAATGTTTTCATGTGGTGGAAGCACATTTTCTTCTTGGTACTTTCGAATTTCTTCTGAGTATCCCGACTCTTTATTCCAGAACCTGCTGCTAATCGTGGCGCGATAAGCGAGGTATTCGAATGTTTTGTATTGACGTTATATTCGAGATCTCGAATATTTTTCAGTTTCTCGTCCATCTCTAGAAAAGAAATTTTTATTTTCTCATGCTATATGACTATATGACAATATACTTTCTCATGCTAAATGCACAGAGAAAGTATTTCAGAGTGCTAAAGAGGCGGTCTTAAAAAATTCACGTGATTAAATATTTCAAAGATAATACCTTCAAGCGAGGATGCAGACTTTTTTTTTCTTCCAATATAGTATAAAATGTTTTCATGTGGTGGAAGCACATTTTCTTCTTGGTACTTTCGAATTTCTTCTGAGTATCCCGACTCTTTATTCCAGAACCTGCTGCTAATCGTGGCGCGATAAGCGAGGTATTCGAATGTTTTGTATTGACGTTATATTCGAGATCTCGAATATTTTTCAGTTTCTCGTCCATCTCTAGAAAAGAAATTTTTATTTTCTCATGCTATATGACTATATGACAATATACTTTCTCATGCTAAATGCACAGAGAAAGTATTTCAGAGTGCTAAAGAGGCGGTCTTAAAAAATTCACGTGATTAAATATTTCAAAGATAATACCTTCAAGCGAGGATGCAGACTTTTTTTTTCTTCCAATATAGTATAAAATGTTTTCATGTGGTGGAAGCACATTTTCTTCTTGGTACTTTCGAATTTCTTCTGAGTATCCCGACTCTTTATTCCAGAACCTGCTGCTAATCGTGGCGCGATAAGCGAGGTATTCGAATGTTTTGTATTGACGTTATATTCGAGATCTCGAATATTTTTCAGTTTCTCGTCCATCTCTAGAAAAGAAATTTTTATTTTCTCATGCTATATGACTATATGACAATATACTTTCTCATGCTAAATGCACAGAGAAAGTATTTCAGAGTGCTAAAGAGGCGGTCTTAAAAAATTCACGTGATTAAATATTTCAAAGATAATACCTTCAAGCGAGGATGCAGACTTTTTTTTTCTTCCAATATAGTATAAAATGTTTTCATGTGGTGGAAGCACATTTTCTTCTTGGTACTTTCGAATTTCTTCTGAGTATCCCGACTCTTTATTCCAGAACCTGCTGCTAATCGTGGCGCGATAAGCGAGGTATTCGAATGTTTTGTATTGACGTTATATTCGAGATCTCGAATATTTTTCAGTTTCTCGTCCATCTCTAGAAAAGAAATTTTTATTTTCTCATGCTATATGACTATATGACAATATACTTTCTCATGCTAAATGCACAGAGAAAGTATTTCAGAGTGCTAAAGAGGCGGTCTTAAAAAATTCACGTGATTAAATATTTCAAAGATAATACCTTCAAGCGAGGATGCAGACTTTTTTTTTCTTCCAATATAGTATAAAATGTTTTCATGTGGTGGAAGCACATTTTCTTCTTGGTACTTTCGAATTTCTTCTGAGTATCCCGACTCTTTATTCCAGAACCTGCTGCTAATCGTGGCGCGATAAGCGAGGTATTCGAATGTTTTGTATTGACGTTATATTCGAGATCTCGAATATTTTTCAGTTTCTCGTCCATCTCTAGAAAAGAAATTTTTATTTTCTCATGCTATATGACTATATGACAATATACTTTCTCATGCTAAATGCACAGAGAAAGTATTTCAGAGTGCTAAAGAGGCGGTCTTAAAAAATTCACGTGATTAAATATTTCAAAGATAATACCTTCAAGCGAGGATGCAGACTTTTTTTTTCTTCCAATATAGTATAAAATGTTTTCATGTGGTGGAAGCACATTTTCTTCTTGGTACTTTCGAATTTCTTCTGAGTATCCCGACTCTTTATTCCAGAACCTGCTGCTAATCGTGGCGCGATAAGCGAGGTATTCGAATGTTTTGTATTGACGTTATATTCGAGATCTCGAATATTTTTCAGTTTCTCGTCCATCTCTAGAAAAGAAATTTTTATTTTCTCATTCTATATGACTATATGACAATATACTTTCTCATGCTAAATGCACAGAGAAAGTATTTCAGAGTGCTAAAGAGGCGGTCTTAAAAAATTCACGTGATTAAATATTTCAAAGATAATACCTTCAAGCGAGGATGCAGACTTTTTTTTTCTTCCAATATAGTATAAAATGTTTTCATGTGGTGGAAGCACATTTTCTTCTTGGTACTTTCGAATTTCTTCTGAGTATCCCGACTCTTTATTCCAGAACCTGCTGCTAATCGTGGCGCGATAAGCGAGGTATTCGAATGTTTTGTATTGACGTTATATTCGAGATCTCGAATATTTTTCAGTTTCTCGTCCATCTCTAGAAAATAAATTTTTATTTTCTCATGCTATATGACTATATGACAATATACTTTCTCATGCTAAATGCACAGAGAAAGTATTTCAGAGTGCTAAAGAGGCGGTCTTAAAAAATTCACGTGATTAAATATTTCAAAGATAATACCTTCAAGCGAGGATGCAGACTTTTTTTTTCTTCCAATATAGTATAAAATGTTTTCATGTGGTGGAAGCACATTTTCTTCTTGGTACTTTCGAATTTCTTCTGAGTATCCCGACTCTTTATTCCAGAACCTGCTGCTAATCGTGGCGCGATAAGCGAGGTATTCGAATGTTTTGTATTGACGTTATATTCGAGATCTCGAATATTTTTCAGTTTCTCGTCCATCTCTAGAAAAGAAATTTTTATTTTCTCATGCTATATGACTATATGACAATATACTTTCTCATGCTAAATGCACAGAGAAAGTATTTCAGAGTGCTAAAGAGGCGGTCTTAAAAAATTCACGTGATTAAATATTTCAAAGATAATACCTTCAAGCGAGGATGCAGACTTTTTTTTTCTTCCAATATAGTATAAAATGTTTTCATGTGGTGGAAGCACATTTTCTTCTTGGTACTTTCGAATTTCTTCTGAGTATCCCGACTCTTTATTCCAGAACCTGCTGCTAATCGTGGCGCGATAAGCGAGGTATTCGAATGTTTTGTATTGACGTTATATTCGAGATCTCGAATATTTTTCAGTTTCTCGTCCATCTCTAGAAAAGAAATTTTTATTTTCTCATGCTATATGACTATATGACAATATACTTTCTCATGCTAAATGCACAGAGAAAGTATTTCAGAGTGCTAAAGAGGCGGTCTTAAAAAATTCACGTGATTAAATATTTCAAAGATAATACCTTCAAGCGAGGATGCAGACTTTTTTTTTCTTCCAATATAGTATAAAATGTTTTCATGTGGTGGAAGCACATTTTCTTCTTGGTACTTTCGAATTTCTTCTGAGTATCCCGACTCTTTATTCCAGAACCTGCTGCTAATCGTGGCGCGATAAGCGAGGTATTCGAATGTTTTGTATTGACGTTATATTCGAGATCTCGAATATTTTTCAGTTTCTCGTCCATCTCTAGAAAAGAAATTTTTATTTTCTCATTCTATATGACTATATGACAATATACTTTCTCATGCTAAATGCACAGAGAAAGTATTTCAGAGTGCTAAAGAGGCGGTCTTAAAAAATTCACGTGATTAAATATTTCAAAGATAATACCTTCAAGCGAGGATGCAGACTTTTTTTTTCTTCCAATATAGTATAAAATGTTTTCATGTGGTGGAAGCACATTTTCTTCTTGGTACTTTCGAATTTCTTCTGAGTATCCCGACTCTTTATTCCAGAACCTGCTGCTAATCGTGGCGCGATAAGCGAGGTATTCGAATGTTTTGTATTGACGTTATATTCGAGATCTCGAATATTTTTCAGTTTCTCGTCCATCTCTAGAAAAGAAATTTTTATTTTCTCATGCTATATGACTATATGACAATATACTTTCTCATGCTAAATGCACAGAGAAAGTATTTCAGAGTGCTAAAGAGGCGGTCTTAAAAAATTCACGTGATTAAATATTTCAAAGATAATACCTTCAAGCGAGGATGCAGACTTTTTTTTTCTTCCAATATAGTATAAAATGTTTTCATGTGGTGGAAGCACATTTTCTTCTTGGTACTTTCGAATTTCTTCTGAGTATCCCGACTCTTTATTCCAGAACCTGCTGCTAATCGTGGCGCGATAAGCGAGGTATTCGAATGTTTTGTATTGACGTTATATTCGAGATCTCGAATATTTTTCAGTTTCTCGTCCATCTCTAGAAAAGAAATTTTTATTTTCTCATTCTATATGACTATATGACAATATACTTTCTCATGCTAAATGCACAGAGAAAGTATTTCAGAGTGCTAAAGAGGCGGTCTTAAAAAATTCACGTGATTAAATATTTCAAAGATAATACCTTCAAGCGAGGATGCAGACTTTTTTTTTCTTCCAATATAGTATAAAATGTTTTCATGTGGTGGAAGCACATTTTCTTCTTGGTACTTTCGAATTTCTTCTGAGTATCCCGACTCTTTATTCCAGAACCTGCTGCTAATCGTGGCGCGATAAGCGAGGTATTCGAATGTTTTGTATTGACGTTATATTCGAGATCTCGAATATTTTTCAGTTTCTCGTCCATCTCTAGAAAAGAAATTTTTATTTTCTCATGCTATATGACTATATGACAATATACTTTCTCATGCTAAATGCACAGAGAAAGTATTTCAGAGTGCTAAAGAGGCGGTCTTAAAAAATTCACGTGATTAAATATTTCAAAGATAATACCTTCAAGCGAGGATGCAGACTTTTTTTTTCTTCCAATATAGTATAAAATGTTTTCATGTGGTGGAAGCACATTTTCTTCTTGGTACTTTCGAATTTCTTCTGAGTATCCCGACTCTTTATTCCAGAACCTGCTGCTAATCGTGGCGCGATAAGCGAGGTATTCGAATGTTTTGTATTGACGTTATATTCGAGATCTCGAATATTTTTCAGTTTCTCGTCCATCTCTAGAAAAGAAATTTTTATTTTCTCATGCTATATGACTATATGACAATATACTTTCTCATGCTAAATGCACAGAGAAAGTATTTCAGAGTGCTAAAGAGGCGGTCTTAAAAAATTCACGTGATTAAATATTTCAAAGATAATACCTTCAAGCGAGGATGCAGACTTTTTTTTTCTTCCAATATAGTATAAAATGTTTTCATGTGGTGGAAGCACATTTTCTTCTTGGTACTTTCGAATTTCTTCTGAGTATCCCGACTCTTTATTCCAGAACCTGCTGCTAATCGTGGCGCGATAAGCGAGGTATTCGAATGTTTTGTATTGACGTTATATTCGAGATCTCGAATATTTTTCAGTTTCTCGTCCATCTCTAGAAAAGAAATTTTTATTTTCTCATGCTATATGACTATATGACAATATACTTTCTCATGCTAAATGCACAGAGAAAGTATTTCAGAGTGCTAAAGAGGCGGTCTTAAAAAATTCACGTGATTAAATATTTCAAAGATAATACCTTCAAGCGAGGATGCAGACTTTTTTTTTCTTCCAATATAGTATAAAATGTTTTCATGTGGTGGAAGCACATTTTCTTCTTGGTACTTTCGAATTTCTTCTGAGTATCCCGACTCTTTATTCCAGAACCTGCTGCTAATCGTGGCGCGATAAGCGAGGTATTCGAATGTTTTGTATTGACGTTATATTCGAGATCTCGAATATTTTTCAGTTTCTCGTCCATCTCTAGAAAAGAAATTTTTATTTTCTCATGCTATATGACTATATGACAATATACTTTCTCATGCTAAATGCACAGAGAAAGTATTTCAGAGTGCTAAAGAGGCGGTCTTAAAAAATTCACGTGATTAAATATTTCAAAGATAATACCTTCAAGCGAGGATGCAGACTTTTTTTTTCTTCCAATATAGTATAAAATGTTTTCATGTGGTGGAAGCACATTTTCTTCTTGGTACTTTCGAATTTCTTCTGAGTATCCCGACTCTTTATTCCAGAACCTGCTGCTAATCGTGGCGCGATAAGCGAGGTATTCGAATGTTTTGTATTGACGTTATATTCGAGATCTCGAATATTTTTCAGTTTCTCGTCCATCTCTAGAAAAGAAATTTTTATTTTCTCATGCTATATGACTATATGACAATATACTTTCTCATGCTAAATGCACAGAGAAAGTATTTCAGAGTGCTAAAGAGGCGGTCTTAAAAAATTCACGTGATTAAATATTTCAAAGATAATACCTTCAAGCGAGGATGCAGACTTTTTTTTTCTTCCAATATAGTATAAAATGTTTTCATGTGGTGGAAGCACATTTTCTTCTTGGTACTTTCGAATTTCTTCTGAGTATCCCGACTCTTTATTCCAGAACCTGCTGCTAATCGTGGCGCGATAAGCGAGGTATTCGAATGTTTTGTATTGACGTTATATTCGAGATCTCGAATATTTTTCAGTTTCTCGTCCATCTCTAGAAAAGAAATTTTTATTTTCTCATGCTATATGACTATATGACAATATACTTTCTCATGCTAAATGCACAGAGAAAGTATTTCAGAGTGCTAAAGAGGCGGTCTTAAAAAATTCACGTGATTAAATATTTCAAAGATAATACCTTCAAGCGAGGATGCAGACTTTTTTTTTCTTCCAATATAGTATAAAATGTTTTCATGTGGTGGAAGCACATTTTCTTCTTGGTACTTTCGAATTTCTTCTGAGTATCCCGACTCTTTATTCCAGAACCTGCTGCTAATCGTGGCGCGATAAGCGAGGTATTCGAATGTTTTGTATTGACGTTATATTCGAGATCTCGAATATTTTTCAGTTTCTCGTCCATCTCTAGAAAAGAAATTTTTATTTTCTCATTCTATATGACTATATGACAATATACTTTCTCATGCTAAATGCACAGAGAAAGTATTTCAGAGTGCTAAAGAGGCGGTCTTAAAAAATTCACGTGATTAAATATTTCAAAGATAATACCTTCAAGCGAGGATGCAGACTTTTTTTTTCTTCCAATATAGTATAAAATGTTTTCATGTGGTGGAAGCACATTTTCTTCTTGGTACTTTCGAATTTCTTCTGAGTATCCCGACTCTTTATTCCAGAACCTGCTGCTAATCGTGGCGCGATAAGCGAGGTATTCGAATGTTTTGTATTGACGTTATATTCGAGATCTCGAATATTTTTCAGTTTCTCGTCCATCTCTAGAAAAGAAATTTTTATTTTCTCATGCTATATGACTATATGACAATATACTTTCTCATGCTAAATGCACAGAGAAAGTATTTCAGAGTGCTAAAGAGGCGGTCTTAAAAAATTCACGTGATTAAATATTTCAAAGATAATACCTTCAAGCGAGGATGCAGACTTTTTTTTTCTTCCAATATAGTATAAAATGTTTTCATGTGGTGGAAGCACATTTTCTTCTTGGTACTTTCGAATTTCTTCTGAGTATCCCGACTCTTTATTCCAGAACCTGCTGCTAATCGTGGCGCGATAAGCGAGGTATTCGAATGTTTTGTATTGACGTTATATTCGAGATCTCGAATATTTTTCAGTTTCTCGTCCATCTCTAGAAAAGAAATTTTTATTTTCTCATGCTATATGACTATATGACAATATACTTTCTCATGCTAAATGCACAGAGAAAGTATTTCAGAGTGCTAAAGAGGCGGTCTTAAAAAATTCACGTGATTAAATATTTCAAAGATAATACCTTCAAGCGAGGATGCAGACTTTTTTTTTCTTCCAATATAGTATAAAATGTTTTCATGTGGTGGAAGCACATTTTCTTCTTGGTACTTTCGAATTTCTTCTGAGTATCCCGACTCTTTATTCCAGAACCTGCTGCTAATCGTGGCGCGATAAGCGAGGTATTCGAATGTTTTGTATTGACGTTATATTCGAGATCTCGAATATTTTTCAGTTTCTCGTCCATCTCTAGAAAAGAAATTTTTATTTTCTCATGCTATATGACTATATGACAATATACTTTCTCATGCTAAATGCACAGAGAAAGTATTTCAGAGTGCTAAAGAGGCGGTCTTAAAAAATTCACGTGATTAAATATTTCAAAGATAATACCTTCAAGCGAGGATGCAGACTTTTTTTTTCTTCCAATATAGTATAAAATGTTTTCATGTGGTGGAAGCACATTTTCTTCTTGGTACTTTCGAATTTCTTCTGAGTATCCCGACTCTTTATTCCAGAACCTGCTGCTAATCGTGGCGCGATAAGCGAGGTATTCGAATGTTTTGTATTGACGTTATATTCGAGATCTCGAATATTTTTCAGTTTCTCGTCCATCTCTAGAAAAGAAATTTTTATTTTCTCATTCTATATGACTATATGACAATATACTTTCTCATGCTAAATGCACAGAGAAAGTATTTCAGAGTGCTAAAGAGGCGGTCTTAAAAAATTCACGTGATTAAATATTTCAAAGATAATACCTTCAAGCGAGGATGCAGACTTTTTTTTTCTTCCAATATAGTATAAAATGTTTTCATGTGGTGGAAGCACATTTTCTTCTTGGTACTTTCGAATTTCTTCTGAGTATCCCGACTCTTTATTCCAGAACCTGCTGCTAATCGTGGCGCGATAAGCGAGGTATTCGAATGTTTTGTATTGACGTTATATTCGAGATCTCGAATATTTTTCAGTTTCTCGTCCATCTCTAGAAAAGAAATTTTTATTTTCTCATGCTATATGACTATATGACAATATACTTTCTCATGCTAAATGCACAGAGAAAGTATTTCAGAGTGCTAAAGAGGCGGTCTTAAAAAATTCACGTGATTAAATATTTCAAAGATAATACCTTCAAGCGAGGATGCAGACTTTTTTTTTCTTCCAATATAGTATAAAATGTTTTCATGTGGTGGAAGCACATTTTCTTCTTGGTACTTTCGAATTTCTTCTGAGTATCCCGACTCTTTATTCCAGAACCTGCTGCTAATCGTGGCGCGATAAGCGAGGTATTCGAATGTTTTGTATTGACGTTATATTCGAGATCTCGAATATTTTTCAGTTTCTCGTCCATCTCTAGAAAAGAAATTTTTATTTTCTCATGCTATATGACTATATGACAATATACTTTCTCATGCTAAATGCACAGAGAAAGTATTTCAGAGTGCTAAAGAGGCGGTCTTAAAAAATTCACGTGATTAAATATTTCAAAGATAATACCTTCAAGCGAGGATGCAGACTTTTTTTTTCTTCCAATATAGTATAAAATGTTTTCATGTGGTGGAAGCACATTTTCTTCTTGGTACTTTCGAATTTCTTCTGAGTATCCCGACTCTTTATTCCAGAACCTGCTGCTAATCGTGGCGCGATAAGCGAGGTATTCGAATGTTTTGTATTGACGTTATATTCGAGATCTCGAATATTTTTCAGTTTCTCGTCCATCTCTAGAAAAGAAATTTTTATTTTCTCATGCTATATGACTATATGACAATATACTTTCTCATGCTAAATGCACAGAGAAAGTATTTCAGAGTGCTAAAGAGGCGGTCTTAAAAAATTCACGTGATTAAATATTTCAAAGATAATACCTTCAAGCGAGGATGCAGACTTTTTTTTTCTTCCAATATAGTATAAAATGTTTTCATGTGGTGGAAGCACATTTTCTTCTTGGTACTTTCGAATTTCTCCTGAGTATCCCGACTCTTTATTCCAGAACCTGCTGCTAATCGTGGCGCGATAAGCGAGGTATTCGAATGTTTTGTATTGACGTTATATTCGAGATCTCGAATATTTTTCAGTTTCTCGTCCATCTCTAGAAAAGAAATTTTTATTTTCTCATGCTATATGACTATATGACAATATACTTTCTCATGCTAAATGCACAGAGAAAGTATTTCAGAGTGCTAAAGAGGCGGTCTTAAAAAATTCACGTGATTAAATATTTCAAAGATAATACCTTCAAGCGAGGATGCAGACTTTTTTTTTCTTCCAATATAGTATAAAATGTTTTCATGTGGTGGAAGCACATTTTCTTCTTGGTACTTTCGAATTTCTTCTGAGTATCCCGACTCTTTATTCCAGAACCTGCTGCTAATCGTGGCGCGATAAGCGAGGTATTCGAATGTTTTGTATTGACGTTATATTCGAGATCTCGAATATTTTTCAGTTTCTCGTCCATCTCTAGAAAAGAAATTTTTATTTTCTCATGCTATATGACTATATGACAATATACTTTCTCATGCTAAATGCACAGAGAAAGTATTTCAGAGTGCTAAAGAGGCGGTCTTAAAAAATTCACGTGATTAAATATTTCAAAGATAATACCTTCAAGCGAGGATGCAGACTTTTTTTTTCTTCCAATATAGTATAAAATGTTTTCATGTGGTGGAAGCACATTTTCTTCTTGGTACTTTCGAATTTCTTCTGAGTATCCCGACTCTTTATTCCAGAACCTGCTGCTAATCGTGGCGCGATAAGCGAGGTATTCGAATGTTTTGTATTGACGTTATATTCGAGATCTCGAATATTTTTCAGTTTCTCGTCCATCTCTAGAAAAGAAATTTTTATTTTCTCATGCTATATGACTATATGACAATATACTTTCTCATGCTAAATGCACAGAGAAAGTATTTCAGAGTGCTAAAGAGGCGGTCTTAAAAAATTCACGTGATTAAATATTTCAAAGATAATACCTTCAAGCGAGGATGCAGACTTTTTTTTTCTTCCAATATAGTATAAAATGTTTTCATGTGGTGGAAGCACATTTTCTTCTTGGTACTTTCGAATTTCTTCTGAGTATCCCGACTCTTTATTCCAGAACCTGCTGCTAATCGTGGCGCGATAAGCGAGGTATTCGAATGTTTTGTATTGACGTTATATTCGAGATCTCGAATATTTTTCAGTTTCTCGTCCATCTCTAGAAAAGAAATTTTTATTTTCTCATGCTATATGACTATATGACAATATACTTTCTCATGCTAAATGCACAGAGAAAGTATTTCAGAGTGCTAAAGAGGCGGTCTTAAAAAATTCACGTGATTAAATATTTCAAAGATAATACCTTCAAGCGAGGATGCAGACTTTTTTTTTCTTCCAATATAGTATAAAATGTTTTCATGTGGTGGAAGCACATTTTCTTCTTGGTACTTTCGAATTTCTTCTGAGTATCCCGACTCTTTATTCCAGAACCTGCTGCTAATCGTGGCGCGATAAGCGAGGTATTCGAATGTTTTGTATTGACGTTATATTCGAGATCTCGAATATTTTTCAGTTTCTCGTCCATCTCTAGAAAAGAAATTTTTATTTTCTCATGCTATATGACTATATGACAATATACTTTCTCATGCTAAATGCACAGAGAAAGTATTTCAGAGTGCTAAAGAGGCGGTCTTAAAAAATTCACGTGATTAAATATTTCAAAGATAATACCTTCAAGCGAGGATGCAGACTTTTTTTTTCTTCCAATATAGTATAAAATGTTTTCATGTGGTGGAAGCACATTTTCTTCTTGGTACTTTCGAATTTCTTCTGAGTATCCCGACTCTTTATTCCAGAACCTGCTGCTAATCGTGGCGCGATAAGCGAGGTATTCGAATGTTTTGTATTGACGTTATATTCGAGATCTCGAATATTTTTCAGTTTCTCGTCCATCTCTAGAAAAGAAATTTTTATTTTCTCATGCTATATGACTATATGACAATATACTTTCTCATGCTAAATGCACAGAGAAAGTATTTCAGAGTGCTAAAGAGGCGGTCTTAAAAAATTCACGTGATTAAATATTTCAAAGATAATACCTTCAAGCGAGGATGCAGACTTTTTTTTTCTTCCAATATAGTATAAAATGTTTTCATGTGGTGGAAGCACATTTTCTTCTTGGTACTTTCGAATTTCTTCTGAGTATCCCGACTCTTTATTCCAGAACCTGCTGCTAATCGTGGCGCGATAAGCGAGGTATTCGAATGTTTTGTATTGACGTTATATTCGAGATCTCGAATATTTTTCAGTTTCTCGTCCATCTCTAGAAAAGAAATTTTTATTTTCTCATGCTATATGACTATATGACAATATACTTTCTCATGCTAAATGCACAGAGAAAGTATTTCAGAGTGCTAAAGAGGCGGTCTTAAAAAATTCACGTGATTAAATATTTCAAAGATAATACCTTCAAGCGAGGATGCAGACTTTTTTTTTCTTCCAATATAGTATAAAATGTTTTCATGTGGTGGAAGCACATTTTCTTCTTGGTACTTTCGAATTTCTTCAGAGTATCCCGACTCTTTATTCCAGAACCTGCTGCTAATCGTGGCGCGATAAGCGAGGTATTCGAATGTTTTGTATTGACGTTATATTCGAGATCTCGAATATTTTTCAGTTTCTCGTCCATCTCTAGAAAAGAAATTTTTATTTTCTCATGCTATATGACTATATGACAATATACTTTCTCATGCTAAATGCACAGAGAAAGTATTTCTTTCACGAAAGTTTTCGATTTCGAGATTTTAATGTCAATATATATATTAGAACCTGCTGAACACGTTTTGACTATTTTTAGAGCGATGTCAGTCCGCCTGCCTGTCTGACTCTGGTCGATTTCTTGTGTACGCGATAATTGTTGCAAATATTAATGGATATTCACGAAACTTTATATCTGGATTTTTTATCGAGAAGTCTAGAATTAGATAGAAGTTTCTGAAATTCGAGCGAAATTTTATATTTTCTTAACATGGCAGCATAGAATAAAATTTGACATAATTATGCATAAAAGGGGTTATTTAGGGCTCAATGATAACGAAACTTAACAGTTTCAATCATTGTGATGAAAAAGATCAATACAATTTTTGTTTTTGTGACGTTAAAAAAATATATATATATATATTTTAGTATATTGATCCAACCATAAGAAAGTGTGAGGGCTCCCGTATGCTCACTTTCCCCACCTTTTTTCATTATATGAATGTAATTTTTAAATTATATTTTTAAATTATATAAATTTTTTTGTAATATTTAGTTTAAAAGTGACTTCTAAGAATAGAACTTGAAAAATATTCTAACAATGGACAAAAGCTAAATTTTGAGATATAAATGTAAATTTTAGAGATGAAATATAAATAACTGCTGCTTAGAGTAAGTAAAAATGTTTACAAGACAATTTAGGATAGTGAAATTTCCCAGTAATCGTGAAAATATTCGAAATTTAAAGGTTTTTAGACATGGTCAACTAAAGGGGCTATTGTACAAGCAAGCCAAAATGAAAAGTAGGATCCTTAGTAGCTTCTTTGAAAAATCCCAATTTTTAATACCTGCTACTAGTCATATTTTCATCACTACATATATGTATCATATGTATATATTTATCACTAATTTATTCATCATACCATTAGAATTATGTTTCAATAATTTTTTCTTAAAATAATTAAGTTTACTTGTGTTAAAGAATTGTTAAAACGAAAATTAACAACATATTGCCCATCACAAAGAAAAATTACACTATTAAAAAAATCAGTTTTTCGAGAGAGAATAGGGGGTGGGGGAGAGAATTCTGAACCAAACTTATTTTAAAAAAATTTGAAAATGTGTAAAAACAATTTTTCTGAAATATCACAATTTTCATGCTTCAAAATGTACTCATAGCTCCAGAATGCACCGATTTTCGCCAGTATCTTCAAATCAAATCGTAAAAAATCACCAGACGATACTTAAAACTAGTAAACAGAATTATTTTTTGAATGTAACTTTGATAAAATTTGTGAAATTTAAACAGAATGTTTTATGGTAGTTTAGTTTAAAGTGCCGGTCGGAAGGTAAAGGGTTTATCAGAATATCAGAATTCCATTTTAAGTAAATATTCCTTGTTTCCCATTTTAAGTAAATATTCCTTGTTTCCCATTTTAAGTAAATATTCCTTGTACGCAGATTGCATTTCTGTTCGAATCTCGAATTCAAAAGTTTTCTGGAAATCAGAGCCGTAATGGGGAGGGGCAACAGGAGCGGCCGCCCTGGGCACCGAGCTGAAGAGGGAGCGCCATCAAGACAGTTTTTTTTTTATAAATGTAAAAATATGAAATTAAGTTAAACGCGAAAGAAAAAGTGCATAAATTTTAAACTTAATTATACTTGAAAAATATTATATTAATATTACCTAACTACTACTTATGAGCTTAACTATACTTCAAAATAAATTTAATTAATTATATTATATTATAAGTAATATTTTATATAAAAATATTAACATTTTATTACAATTTTATGTAATAAGCAAATGATTTACTGGTCAATAATAGCAGATAACAATAATAAAAGCAATATTTGTATTATACGCTATCGTGTTAAGCCAGAAACGGGAGAAACAGGTGCATAATAAAATTTGACATCTGATGCTCTAGGTGGGTTGGGGGGCGCCAATTTTACTATTTTTCTTAAGCGCTAATACCTCAAATTATTACTCTGTGAAAACCCAAATTTTCTCTGTACTAATTTTTAAGGAAGTAAAAATTTTGTTGCGACAAAAGTCTAATGTTTAAAACAGATACATAAAATTATTAAAATAGACATGCCAAAAAGTGATATCAAGAACTTTTATTGCGACTTTTCAGTTGGAACTGTTGTAATACTTTTTGTTTTCGAAACCATTCACTCTCTTCAACTCAAAAGTATAGCGGGTGGCAACACATTTCGATTTGTTGCCAGTGATTGATCGAAATACTTGAAATATGTCGCCACTAAGTGTTCCGAATGTCTAGACTTTTGAATGAATGTTTCGAAGAAAACATTTCTGCTTTGATTTCTCCGTAGGTCTTTTCAGCTGGATGTATTGATCTTTCATAGTTGCACTTTCATCGGAATTTTTTTTTATATTTGTTTAATCTCCGTGATAAATTCGCACTTCTGAATACATTTGCTACATATATATTGGGAAAAACAATTGCGAAATGATGGAATTTGTGTTTTATTTTATTAAAATGAAATAATATGATGACACACGACCATGTTGTTAAACAGAAAAAGCACTAAAATATAATAGTTTTATTTCCACAATTTAGAACGTAAACACGTAAGATAACAAATTTATGAAGGAGCTTTCATAGGGTGGCAAGTGATGTGTTTGTTACTTCATTTTAGACGGAAATGTTAAACATTTCTGTTCTCTTTTCTACACTTTTTACTTTCCCTGCAATACATGGTAATGTATAGGGAAAGTATTGGAATCATGCCGAAAATCGCAACTCGAGTTTTCGACGGATCTACACGTTTCGAGACCTCTAGAATACGAAAAAAATCATTTTTAGCGTGACGTCTGTGTCTGTGTGTCTGTCTGTGCAGATTTTGTATCCACTCTAACTAAAAAAGTAATTGACCGAATTTCATAAAATTTGGTAGGTAAGTCACTTGTGGGTGAATCTGGTGCTGATTAGTTTTGGGTACGATTCGGGATAAAAGAACCCGCCTTTTTTAGCGAAATGGCCCGCAAAAGCTTGTATCCACTCTAACTGAAAAACTGTTGGACTCAATTTCAAAAAATTCAGTAGATGAGTCACTTGTAAGTTACCCAGGTGCTGATTAGATTTTGGTACGATTAAAAAAAAATAACCTGCCTTTTTTTGCAAAATGGCCCGCAAAAATCGTCAAAATCTAAACTAAAGAACTAGGTATACTCAAATATATCCATTAAATGCTCGTTTAAAACGTAATTTTTAACGACAAAAAGAATAAGACCAACCCCATTACACTAGGAATAGCCGTTCTCGAGATATTTTAGTTTTTCGTATTTTCTCTACGCCACCTTTGAAAGTAAGTCCGGTTACCGAATGAGAACGAAAATTGAATTAAAAGTGAAATAAACTTTATTAAATAAAGAGAACGTGAATATAAGTCTGCAGGGAAAGTCATGTGCTGCCCACATCAGATTTTTTATTTCGTGCAGTCATGTAAATTTTTGGGAAAACGAACAGTAATATCTTCAGAACCGAAAGTGAAAATCCTCAGTTAACAAACACCCTATACCCCCTCCGAAATTTGATGCAGAATTTATATCAGTCATCATCTAAGCTCTATCTGTAGCCAATTCTGTGACATTGATGTTGCAAGCAAAATGTAAATTTTTTAATCAGAATTGCCATCATCAGAAACTATAGTGGAAATCCTTAGTAAAATTCCTACTCTTATTAGATTTTAATGCTGAATCCATATCAATCATCACTTACGTTCTATCTATAGCCGATTCTGTAGCCAATTCTGTGACATTGATGTTGCAAGCAAAATGTAAATTTTTTAATCGGAATTGCCATCATCAGAAACTGTAGTGGAAATCCTTAGTAAAATTTCTACTCTTAGAATTTAATGCCTAATCCATATCAATCATCACTTACGTTCTATCTATAGTCGATTCTGCGACATTGATGTTGCAAGCAAAATGTAAATTTTTTAATCGGAATTGCCATCATCAGAAACTATAGTGGAAATCCTTAGTAAAATTCCTACTCTTATTAGAATTTAATGTTGAATCCATATCAGTCATTACTTACGTTCTATCTATAGCCGATTCTGAAGAAAAAAAAAGATGTTTGAAAGAAATTTTTATAACTATAAGTAAAAAAAATGGGAAGTTGAAATCCTTAGTGAATCCTTCCAACCACTTAGGAACTTGATGCTGAATTCATATCAGTCATAATCTAAGCTCTATCTATAGCTGATTCTTAGAAATAGATGTTCCCTGAAAAATGAAAATTTTTGTACCGGAAGTGGAAGACCTTGGTAACCCGCCAAAACCTCATGGAATTTAATGTTGAATCCATATTAGTCATATTATAAACTCTATCTATAGTCATGCTGAGAAATATATGTGTCAAGCAAAGTTTTTGAACTGGAAATGGAAATATTTAGTGAACCCCCATATCTCTCCGAAATCTGACATTGAATCCATATCAGTTGTCATCTAAGATATTTTTGTAGCCAATTTTAAAAAATAGGTGTTGCAAGCAAAATGTAAATTTCTGAATCAAAAGTGACATCTTGTGAACCGGAAGTGGTTCTTAATGGATCATCCCTCCCCTCTAAAATTTAATGCTGAATTCATATTATTCATTATCTAATTACCTATAGCCAACGCTTAAAGATGGATACTTCAAGGAAA